>VZZY01014293.1:175057-191471 GCA_013400335.1 Eurystomus gularis | reverse complement strand
GGCCTGGCGGGACGTGGGGGCCCGAGGGCGGCTGTGGGCAGCGGGACCGGGCCGGCAGGCACAGGCTCAGGGCCGGGGAGGCCATTTGTTATGCGGTCCTGCCCCTGCCGCCGCTGGCCTTGGGCATCTGGTGGCTGGGATTTGTGGGTTCTGCGGGGGTCCAGGTAGCCGTCATAAAAAAGCAGTGAGCGGTGTGGGCTGTGTTGGGGAGATGCTGAAGGATAGGACAATTAAAAGTGTGTAAGCAGCAAGACAAGGCTGACGTGCGCAGGTAGATATAACCTGGCCTTGGCCACCTGGGCATATAGACTCATGGAACGGTTTGGGTCGGGAGGGACCTTTGAAGATAAATCTGGTCTAAGCCCCTGCTGTGGGCAGGGGCACTTTCCACTAGATCTGGTTTCTGTGAGCCCCAGCCAGACTGACCTTGAATGTTTCCAGGGATGGGACATCCACCACCTCTCTGGGCAACCTGTGCCTGTGTTTCACTGCCCTCGTCATAAAAGATTTCTTCCTTATATCTAGTCTAAATCCACCCTACATCTAAATCTACGTCAGCGTGATTGATCTGGGAACATGCTGCCCGTAGGTCCCCTCAATAGGGTGAATATGCTTCCAAGGTTGTTTTTTTTTTTATACCACAGGTGTGTGTCTATTTTTACAAATTTTCAGAAACATGAGCAAGGCTGGTTGTAGAGTAGCAGCCTTTTTGTGGTAATAGTGAAATATTGCTCTTCTAAAATCTAGTGCTTGAGGCCATAGTGGTAATATGCTGCAGACTTTTTTTTATTACTGTGGGAGAAAGCACTGCAGTAAAGTTTAATTCTGTACTAATATATCTGTTCCTTGAGTGCAGCATACAGGTAGAGTCCTGAACACTGAGAGAATCCATGTGCGTTGATAGATGCCTTTGATGTGATTAAGACATTCCCAGTAAATGATTTACCAGATGGCACATCAAAAGAAGTTACTCAAATTGCATTTCAGAGCTTCAGCTAATCTCTAAAGTGTGTGGGCTACCATCCAGGCTGCAACATTTTGCATGAGTTAGTTGTCCTGCATTACCTTGTCTAAATGTGGTGATTTTCCCTTGTTTTGTCATCAAGCAGTACCAAAAACTAGAAGGGAGGTCAGGAAGGAATAGTTTTGAACCGTGCTTACCTCCATATTTGGGGCTTCTGACTATTTCTTTGAAGGAGGCCAATGCTGGCAGGACCAGATGCATGTACGTGACCCTGCTTTGGTCCCTGTTTTCTTGGCCGTTGTCTTCTATTGTCCATTATCTCTCTCTGTTGTGCCCATGGCCTTCCTACCTTCTCTTCCACATCAGGGGGAGATACTTGGTGCTGGTGCTCAAAGATGCAGATGAATGCTATACAAGTGAGGTGAACATAGCCTGATGGAATGGTACCTGAGGATCCATCCATATTTAGAAGAGCTGACACCCACCTGCTTCCTTCAGCTGATGGTAACAAGAGCCCTCGTGGTCTTGGGAACAGAAAATGTTGATGGCTTTGAAGGAGTCCATTGACCTGCGGCCTAAGCTATGTGGTTTTTGTCAGTCAGATCTGAAATCCAGCAACCATCTAGCCCCAGCAATACTTTAAAGATTTCTCAGGGTTTACTTGCACTTTAGGTATTTGTTTTGCTGCTTTAAGATCCAGCTCCTCATCTCTTCAATCAGTTACCTACTGATGCTCCCACTTGGATGAGCAGTTCAGTCATTCTCTCAGCATTCAGAAAGGAACAGTTTCCCTTTGGTATATCAGTAAGTGTGCATTTTACAGTGGAGGATGTACATCAGCCATTACATGTCTGAGCTTCATCCCCTATGATTTAAATCTAGAGTGGGTAGAATCTATTACATACAGAAAGCCCAAATTTACACAGCCATAATGTATGACTCATCTGAAATTTTGCCAAGTGCTGGGGGAGGCATTATCCAGTTTATTTGTATGCATCTCTGTCTTTCAAGATCTCTTTAAACACTTTGCAATAAGATTTCCAGAAGGATAAAAGTTAGTTAAATGAAACCAGCATGTACCAACCTGCCTGTTGCTGCAAGGAAGGTGGAAAATTCAGAATATTCAACCTTTTTTTTCAGGTAGTGATTCATATCTGCCCTACTGGGTCTCATAGTTGCGGATTTTGGGTGGAGACTGATTATATGACATCTTCCTCTGTTGAGGGTTCCTACAAGCTTTAAAATCATATTTCCAAAGTGAAGTAAATTTTGTATGGCTGATAATTCCACTTTACTGGAGGTGGCTAGAAAAAGATGTTTTATAAAATCAGTTTGCTTTTTAAGAGTTACCCTAGTTGTTTATCTTCTGATTTTTTTTCTCATCCTACATAAGGAAAACAGGTGAGTCAGTTTTGTTTTCACTTGCAGCCACTTTCCCCTTCAGGCTCTTGATGCTGACATATTTGTGGGGGCCTTTTTCATGTGGTGTAGAAATGGATTTATTACAATCGCTTTGGCTGCATTCAGCAGCCTCTGATTTCCTCTGTTTACTGTTTGCTTTGGAAAGGGTGTCAGAAATTTTTGTTTCTCCCCTTCATGCCCTCACACCCCACCCAGGTCTTCATTGTGGTGATCTAGCCAGTTTATAGGATACGTGAATCTGCACAGTTTCTGTTGGGGAAGTTTTACTCAACTGTATATGGGTATATAAAGATGCAGACAACTTCGCAGCCATTGCTGCTGCACACATGGGATAGTGAGTTTGGCTCCGGCAAGTAGTACGGTTCCCCTGTTCTGCTGTGAAAGCTGTCCCCGAAATAGGTATGGCTATTCAGCTCAGCTGATTTGTCTGCTGGGAAGTGCTGTGTTTTCTGTGGTGTGTGAGTGTAAACCACGAACACACATGAAAATCTGAGTTGCTGAAACTTACCTGGATTGAATATTTACCGTCTCCCCTTTCTGTTTATTGAGGGGAAGTTCAAGCAAGTAATAAAATCTACGGAAAGACCTTAGAAACATGAAAGAAGTATTTCAGTGACTTTTACAGAAGTGGTGCCTGGGATTGGGATTCATCTTAGCTTTGCATGCAGATATATTCAGGATACATCAAACATATGACAAAGTTTATTTTTCTGCCACAGGCACTCGTACCCACCCAGTAGGAATGAGACTTTCTGTGGTGCGCTTCTAGCATACTGATTGAGTAGCATTTTGCTTGCAAGGAGAGTATTGGGGTTTTGTGACAGTTTGGTGCTGGTTAGTTGTTGTCTTCTCTTCTGAGGAGGTTTCAGTCTGATCACTGGAAGTCAATTCACTGTCATCTGAACTAAAAAAGTCAAGTCTGTGTTTTCATAAGTTTTGTTGTCACAGCAGCAAGAGAAGCAGCATGCTGTGAGAGTGCTCTTGGTCTTGCAGCAGCTTATTCTGCCCAGTTTGCTGTCAGCTTCCAGACTTTCTGCAGACTCTCCAAACTCATTAGGGTTCCCATAGGTAACCCCTGGCTGGAGCTGACTCCAGAAAGTTGTTTATCTTTCTGCTTCTCTGCCCAGACTGTTTGCATGGTCTTCTGGGTCAAAAAGAGAACAAAGTGTTCTCTTCGGGATTGATTTGCATTATTTAGCCCTTACCTGGTGAGAGCTGTCAGGTATGAGATGGCTGCAGGTGTATTTTCCAAAAGACAGGCGAAGAACTAGGTGGGGAGGAGTGTCAGCAGTGGGTCTGGTCTGTGCTTCAGCCATCTTGATTTTTCCTCAAAAAAAGTTACTTTGGTGAGTTAGGAGGATAAACAAAATATAACTAATACCTTGAGAGAGAGGAAAAGTTGGGGAGACCTGACTTCCAACTGAGTTACTCTTTACTGTGTTTATTTTGAAGGGGAAGAAGAGGAACATACCAAGTTTCCATCACCTTTTCCTCAGGCAATGAAAGTCAAAGCTCTAAGTTGTCACGTGCACAAGAATGAGCAGAAACCTTTCAACAAAGCTGTCTTGCTCCTTTTCCTCACACTAGTGACCTTTTGAAATCTTCCACAATGTAGCAGTACCTCTGGCAACGCCACTGGGACCTTGAGGTCTGACACTCAGGGACAAGTAACAGCAGCTGAACAGGGTCAGGACATCAACTGGGACAGGACATTTTGTATGGCTGCAACAAACTGGCCTGGCTCTGCAGCACATAAGTTCCTGTTCATGGATTTGTGGTGGGATTACCTACCAGATCTGTGCACTGAAAGAAGACAGAACAGAGCAGAGAGGGGTACAGCAACTGCTGTTCGTAGAGCTCTTCTGAAATGAGATGCAATCAGCAGCAGAAAGGGGGTCATTTGTTCTTGGAAGAAGCGGCCCCACTCAAAAAAAGAGACTGAAAGATAGCAGAATCTTTAAAGAAAGATTTCTCCCTACAGCAAAGCCTTTTCCTCATTGGGACTTATTAAAATATAGACATTTTTTCCAAAGGAAAGAAAAGTACAAAGCATGTCATCAAAGCAGAAGAATTTCAAGCTATTTCATTCTGATAGCATTCTTTGTGCAGCAGACACTGGATGGTAAGGAACATTGCTTTTAAAAGTTCATACCACATGCCTTCCGTGCTTGAGGAATTATGTGTACAATAAATCACACTGATTTTCCAACTGAAATAAGTGCTCAAAAAGGTCATAAAAGGACTGAGAATTACCACCTATAACTACTTAGCTGCTTTGGTACCTAATCCTATGTGGTGGGGTTTTAAAAGTTTCTAATTTACATAAGCAGAGATATAAAAAGAACAGTGTTAAGCTGTGGTGGCAAATTCAGTCCTCTGCCATATCCAGGCATGCAGGAGAGCAGTCCCAAGCCCTGCGGGAAGCAGTGGGGCTATGCTTCTCCTTCACCTGTCCTGCCATATCCCTGAGATCTGTGCCAGGGCCACAGGAGACTCTGCTTTTTGCAGCAATATGTTTTGTTAAGGAGGTGAGAGACAGTTGCCTTTAAAGCAAAGGTTTTCCCTTCTCCTGGAGTTTGCACTCGGCTTTGAATAGACATATCAGTGTCACAGGGGAAGCACAGTGCGTGGCCATGTGTCAGGGGTGGATTGTTTTTCACCCCTGTTTAAAGATCCCTTGTGCGATGGAAAATTATGTCAGGGTGTAGTTATCTGCTTGCAAAAACCAAGTAGGGAATTCTGTCCGGTGGGAATGTTATGCTGGTGCATCGCTATGAAAGGGGTACCCTTGCTATAAGGAGTATGCAGACAGAATTATATTTCTGCAGAAGGGAGAAAGTATGGAAGAACTATGTTTCACCTCTTTTATAGACAAAAGAGCCACTAAAGGCCGCGCAATAGCAGTTCACATCAGAGGTGTCAGGAATCTGCCTTTAAAGTATAGCCTAACTCGATCAAACATAAAGCAGAACAAGCCAACAACCAACACCGAACCAAAAAGGCAAAGCCTCCACCTGGTCCTACTAGGGTAGACAACAAATATCATGTAGGAACCCAGAAGAGTTCAGACCTGTGTCTTCAACACCATCTGAAACTATATTGATTTTATTGGATGTTAGACAATTGGCTTCATGCTCTCTCCTCTTTCCTCTTTTCTTCTCTCTTCTGCTAGTGATACGAGCAGTTAATTTTCTAGTTTGTGTGATGTGTAAGGCTCTGGGCGATCAGTTGTTGCTGTCCTGGGAGAATGATTGGTAGGCTGATGGTTCCTGCAACAGGGCAGGACACTGAAAGGTGGTCATTAATGGGGCTTTCAAAGTGACTGGAGAGGGGCTCACTTAAACCAACAGGCTTCCTGTATGATGAAGAGGAGGACTTGATATGCAAGAAAGGGATGGACTTGGAAAGTACAGGGCACTTAGTTCCTAAGCGCGAGTAAGATGAAAGAGTATGGTTCTCTCTGGTGTTTTAGCTTTGCTGTGTTCAGTATTCATGTCACAGTCAAGCAACAGCTCAAACTGAGCAAGAAAAGCAACATGGCTGCACAGCCGTTCTGAAGTCCTTTGCCTCTTCTGTAACAGGTTGCATGTGCCAAGGACAGAGATTTGTTAGAGACAGAGGGTGAAGTTCACCTGAGCACATGGGGCCAGCATGAAGGCAAAGAGACCTTTGTCCGTTGCTGCAGCCCTGCTCTTCTCTGCGTGGTACTTGCTGTGGGAGTGTCAGGCACTAGCTTGCTGCAGAAATGGACCCTTATTTACATTGGTATTTTGTGCCAAATAGCCCATGTTAAAAAAATATCTTGTGTAGTGTAAAATGGGGCACAAGTTCATTGTCCTGCAAAGGACAATTTTATTTTTGTTGTTATAAGGAGTGCTACCCTTTGGAATTGCTAGGTCTGCAGTGCTCAGAGCAAGGTGATGGATCATCTCTAATAGTTACCACTTTGAAGGCAGTGGCTGTTAGCAAATGAGCAGGTTCAGCTAACAGTTTTACACACAAAGCAGATTCTTTTAAAAAGAAAGCTCTGAAGTCAATGATGTGTTCTCATTCCCAGGGGCTAAAAAGTACAATGAACTAAAGATATATATGTAGGTAGCAAACAAATTGACAACACCATGCTCTAGCTAATTTTAACAGATATGTATCCTTGTAAAAATTAAATAAGGAAAAGGTGCAGTCCTTGGGAGATGTGCTCCTACCACTGCCACACTGGCAATGAAAACATAGGAACACAGAATTTCAAAGATGAGTAACAGCTGACATGTAAAAAGATTCCCAAAACCAGATGTTTTCACATACATGTCTGTCTTTCAGGCAGTAGGTCTTGAAGGCTGTGTGACTACACACTTCTAGCTCCATATGAGGCTGGCAACTGGAAGAACGTGTCTTCACCAAAGGAAAAAAGAAGTATTGCGGCGTGGTGCTTTCTATCTTTTCCTCAAATTTCTTGCCCCCAGATGGCTGTTGACTTTATATAATTTGCAGCCAAGAATCCTCCCACAGGGAGTAGGAACAGAGCCCAAACTGATCCCATCCAAATGGGGCTTGCTTCCATCTCCAGACTGAGTAATTCCTATGTTAAACTCAGGTGAGCCTTCCCAACGTGAAATTTCCCCTGCAGCTTCTCTCCAAGGCTTACATGGAATCTGCTGTGCTACCCAGGATTCGAGTTAGGGCATATTGTCAGCTTCCCCTTCTCTGTTGAAGCATTTTATCCTAAACTCAGGTCATTTGGTTAGATCAATAAATTTAGTTAGAAATGCCCAGAGGTGAAACCATTAGCAACAAAAGAATGATTCATCCCTGACAAAAATCTGAGCCCTCAGAGATATAGCCTGGAGAAGCCTGTTTGCTGTGGGGGACTTTCTAGCCAACTATTGAGATGACTGCCAATAAAATTCAGTTGGCAGCACATAAACCAGTGTGGTGCCAATTATGTATGAAAGTTATTACCCCTAAAATGGTCAAAGATGTAGTTGTTCTCCACCAACTTATCAATGCCATGTAGTAAGATAATCCAGAAGGAATGCCTAAAAATTCGTGTGACTGGGGTGGTGATGAGAAAAACCTGTTCAGATTAGTAAAGTGTGTAGTGCCTCCATGAAAGTTGCCAATGAAGTTCTGGGTGCTTCAGTACTAGCAGGCAGATCTGATGACACACATATGTGTGTGAAAGAACATGTCCCTCACTAAAAGTGTGGAGAGGGCTGTATGTTTTGGGAAAGACTTTGACCAACACAAAAGGCAGCTGAGAAGCAACAGCCCACTCGTGCCTTTCAAAGCTCCCTCCTGGGCGGGCATTTTAAAGATGGAAGTTGATACAGGTCTGGAAGAGACTGTATGACAGAGCAGGGGTATTCTTAAAAAAGTAAGACTGTAGTGTGAGTGTCCACACTATGAAATAAATAAAGTAAAAATGGTCTTCGTGTCAGGTAGTGGCTTGCTTTTGCTTGTGTTTTCCCTTACAAAATCTAACGCCTATATATGTAAGTAGGATGACTCAGTGTTGCAGAGATTGTTGATGGACAGGGTTAGGGAAGACATTCCCAAATAGGGAAAGAATAGGAGAATGCAGAGTTTTTAAACTTGTTGGCTAAAGCTGCATATTGTGGGTCTTTGTGCACAAATGCAGTTTGCACAAACATATTCGGGAATTATCTTAAAAAGGTGATCCTCTGTGTCCCAGGTCAGCCTTGGATAGCTTCCCCTCTGGGTCTGTGTTAGCTGCTTAAAGAACCTACTATGAAAAATGTACTTGCTGTTTGTTGGGTTTTCTTTAAACAGTTTAATTACATTTTGATGACACTGTACAAACACACAGTTAGAATCAAGTGCTAGAAATAGCTTCCTAGAACTCAAATTGTTTTCTAAAATAAGCAAATAAATATGTGCATGTAAGTCATGCGTGCATCCAGGCAGAACTAGTTATTTTTATTCTTCCAGATGAATTTGTCTGTAAAAACATGAGGTGCTATCTATTGTTACCATTATTTATAATTTAAAATGCTAACAGTGACATGAAGTGTTGTCTCAGCTCATTGAACAGGCCATGAAACAGTTAGAAGGATGATAGAAATCTTTGACAAATCAGCCTCAGGTAGAACATAGTTACTCATATTTTTGACTCAACCCCTGCTTTTTCATAATGGTGGGTAAAAATTAGTTGTCTTACTAGGCAAAATATACTATAATTAACAACAGATGTTGCCATCTCACATTGAGGAGAACATAGATATAGCCCAAAGTCATCCTCGTCCCATGGTTTGACTTCAAGGGGAAAAACATAGTAGGACTGCCTTCCCGCAGTGAAACATGGTGAGCTTGAAGAAGGTGTGCTGCCCACCACCTCAGCTGTAGGGCTTTCACAGGGCACAGGGTCCTCTGCAGCAAGTTTCTTTCCTTAGATATTTTAGTCCCCTTTACATGTAAATGGAAATTTTGATCTAAGACTGGAGTGATTCAGAAAAAAATCATCACCTGTATAAAAGGCATAGTTTCTGACACTGGGCTTATTCCCAGGAACAGCCTTATGTCTCTCAGCAAGGTCCCAGAATTGGCTGTGCCGTGGCAAATGTTTTTTGTTGCATTATGGCTCTTTTGAGGTTTTGTGGAAGCCAGTTACTACACAGTGCTATTGCACTGAGGGGAAGAGGGAAGGGCTCTGCCTTGCCTCTGGTCACTGCTGACAGGAGAAAACCACAGCTGAGTTTGGATTTAGGAAGTTCAGTGGAGACAGGGGGACTAGGGAATCTTGGAATGGAAAATTAACTGGCAATTTTAAAAATTTAAATCCTTTTATATGTGTGGATGTATTTCTTTAAGCCCTTGAGTGGATGAACTGCTCAATAGTTTTTTGGGATCTGTTTCTGTGAGAAACAGGACGTAATTGCAAGCCAGGTTTTCCTTAAGAACCAGAGGTTTAAAATCTCCAATAGAAATTTCCAACCACAAATGGTTATTATGTTGCTTTTAGAAAGTATATTGATAGTAATGAGATAATCTTTGGTTTTTACTGTGTTATTTTTCATGAAATAACATTTGCTTTAATCCCTTGTGTTTTGGCTCACTCTCTTTCTTAGCCTGATCCATATGACAAAGCCCGTTTGTGCAGCTAGTACCCAACTCAGGTCTTAGAAAAACCATAGCTCTGTGACAAGGCAGGAATAAATACAGAGCTATCGTTAGTTATGGCCCCAAGAGTGACTGGGAAAACTATTGAGACGAATTGCTTACTGATGAGCAACATTTCTTAGGGCAAAGTGAGAGTTTGCAGTGAACTGCAGATTCCTACCCATGTGCCTTTGAATATCCTCCCTGAGACAGGATCAAAACAATCCAAAAGGTGTGTTAGGTGCAAAGACATAGTGCTTGATTCACCAGTCTTACCAGGCATGAGCTATTGTGCCTCAGTTATTTGGCGCAAAAGCTGTCACCTCAAAATGTGCCTTGGTAAGGCACAGTTACTATTTACTTCCTCAGCAGTGCTGCAGTGTGGGGGAACTTAAATGCCTGTGGCTTCTCAGAGGCTGGCTAATGTTGCTTGGCCTCAAGAGCACATTGCTGTGACATTTTTCTCTCCCTTAGATGCCTACACTCCAGTAGCTGGAAAAAAATCAGACCAGACTACAAACTCACTTCAGGCAGAGACCATTTGCCAAGTATTATATTCTGCAGAGATATTCTAAATCATATGGGAAAAAATTTTTTACAAACACCATCTGCAAATACTCGGCCTCTATCCACCTTCAGACAAAAAATCTGATGCCGATCTCAAGAGCTAACTGGAGGATCTCTCCTTTTTCCTGGGAGATTGCTGTCAGATGTGGGCTTACGTCGGCTCTCCCAGCAATAGATGGTAGTCCTCTGGGTATCAAAAGGAAGGTAGATTTTTGCCATTATTTTCTCATGTAAGAGTTGATCTTTAGATTTGTGATATTCTCAGTGCACTTGCTCCCCATTTCAAATTAAAAATGGCAATCCACTTAAGTGATCCAGTGACTTCTCACTTGCCCGTGCAAGATCAATTAGGAAAAATCATAATGGAACTGACTCTAAAACTGGATCATATAGTGCCCAGTTAGATTCTCCCATGAAACAAATTGGTGACTTCACGAGCAGGCTGCCCAGCAAACATTTGGATGTTCTGGCTCAGATGGATATTTTATACACCAAACACCACCTGCAGTGAATGCACAAGAAACCAAAGCAGGACTGTGTACCCAACAGAGAAATCCTGGTATAAAGGTATGATATGGGAGTGCCAGTGTAGAACCTCTAAGAAATCCTTTTTGTATCAAACACCCCTTTAATATTGAGCAGCTGAAAGGACCTTTCTGAGTTTACACATCACTGTCATTTCTGTATGACAGTAATTTCTCTGTGTGTAAATGTCACCCTGTTAGCAATGGACCCAAGTAGCCAATTTCAACCAACTTTGCTGTTGAAAGGGGTTAAAGATAATTTCCTTCCTCCAACTGCTGTGGAGATAGGAATTCACATAGAAAAGAGAGATCATATAAATCTCTAAACTTAGGGAAGGGCTGCAAAACTCGTGCTTTGTTGGACGCTGTGTGTCCACATTAAGTGTCTTCTCAGCTGGAGGAAGGCTTCTAGTGAAGCTATCAGGATCCTCTAGTGAATCTTGTCAGGATTCTCATCCAACAGGAGACTTCTGATGGGGTTGATTCTGTACTTCTGTACTTATGTGGCTTCAAAACCAATGCCCCTGGTCTCTCCAGCAGAAACAGGAATGCATGTGACTGGTCTACCTCAGTTAACCATGCCATAACTTGTCTTGTGCAGGAGCAACATTCAGACACACAGGATCATCAAACTGCAGTTTAAGGTAATGCAGTGTTTAATTTGATTTTTAAGGTTTTCAGGTTAGATCTCAGAAATTGTTTTCCAAATTCGCATGGGGATGGATTTTGTAACTTGCTATTTCTGTATGTATTTATGTATTTTGAGTGCATTTATCTCATACGGTGATTTAAAGAGGCTACAGTATTTTAATCTGGAGGCATTTCAGGATGGGACTGGCATCAGGAGTACTGGGAGAAGCCAGTTTCTGGACTCTCATCTGGAAAAAGAAAAACAATTCCTTGTGCTTTTCAGCCTTTCGCAGTTTGTTTTAGAAATCCTACAGGAATATACAATGATCAACAAAATAGTTCACTGAAGCACCTGGTATCAATGTTTTGTTGATGGCACTGCACAAGAGATGTGGCCCCAGTGCCATCTGGAGCAGTTGAAGGAGGACTACAGAATATTAAAAAGCCTTGAGTAAAGAATATTAAAAAGAAGATGAGTAAACTCTCTGGGTAAAATTAATCTGACAACACCTGAAATAAGTTTACTTTGAAGTATTCTAGTCTCTGTCTAATTATCAGAGAAAGGCAAAGATGATGCATCCTAGCTAATTTAGGCATCTGCATGTTCTAGGATGACATCTTCAATAACTGACTCCATGACTATCCTAGAGAAGATACCTACATCACACTGCTCAGTTAGGTAAAATGGAGTGTACAAACTTTTCTCTTGCTGTTGCTTTCATCTTGATAGGGTTAGGCTCTAGCTCACTGTCGCTGGCCAGATGATTAATTTTCATCTTATGCAATCAAAACTGAAGCAGGAGCGTGTGACAGTAAGGTTGTTACCCATATTTAATTTGTTTTGTAGGACTACGTGTTGACCTTCCATCCAGCTAAGTAAATGGAAAGATTTCAACAGACTTCAGCAGGCTGAAATGAAGAAGTGTGTTACTGAGGCTAATAATTTTGCCTTTTCACTTAGTCCTGGCTTCAATAAGCATTCAGGTAAGCACCCTAAATTCCAGAGTCTCTGCCCATTTAACCAATCTGTAATGGTCGTATGTCATGGTAATCAAAGTCAGTGGCAATCAATGGCAACAGTTTTCTTCTTGGTTTATAATTAAATAAGTAGAAGTCAATTACAAAAAGCCTTGCAAATTCTTTTCCGTGCAGCCAGTACAAAACTTCACATATTTCCATTTAGGATAAATCTGAATAAGAATTGAATAGATTTCTACTGGCACACACTGATGATATTCAAGGAGTAGGTGTAGCAAGCTGTGGGAACTAAGAAATGAAGAAAAATATTGCAATGCTGTCAAGAGTAGGTGTAGACATTTTGTACCTGCTAAACCAAAATGATGGGCCTAACATTTAAAATAATATGCTGATGTAACACTCAAGCAGAACAGTGATTTAGATAGACAATGATCTTTCCTCTGCTATCCAGGCTCCCGAATAGTAGAAGGAAGCCAAATGCTTTGCAATGCAAATAGAGTGGCAAATAAAAGGATGGTGTGAAGGTGTGATTCATCTGAAAAAAATGTTTCACTTAAGAAACTGCAGAAGGCAGGATGTAGATCCCCTGTTTAATTCACCCTACCCCCTTCTGGCTTCTCTGCACTAGCACAGCAGGGCAGTGACTGCGCAGGATCGTCCTCGTTTTGTAGGCTGTTCCTTGGCTTTCTTTGCCCTTCAGTGAGGGCTTGTCTGGAGAAGGAAACGTGGTTATGATTCTTCCTTTTTTATTGTTGCTGTCTGCTGGGATTACTCTGAAGTTAGGGAGCAGAATAGTTGCTAGCTGAATCCCAAATCTCTGGATAATATAGGTGGCATAAAGCCTTCTTAATTTCAAGTTAGTATGCGTGCTGCAACAGCAGGACAGCATAGCTGGAGTTAGGCTCAGAGTGTGGAGAGAAAATCTCGTCTCGTACACCACCTGCAGAAATGCCATTTAAAGCCTCAGTCTCACATTCCCTTAAGAGAAAGGATGAGAGGTCTGGTAAAATGTTTAATTTTTTAATTAAGCATCTGACAGATCAACTGAATTACGAAGCTTGATTTTGTAAAGAAAAAAATGAACGTCTCTAGGAAGCGAATGCCAAGGAGGACCAGAGCAGAAGCAGGTGCAAGAGCGTGAAAAGCCAGACTTTGCAGTAACATGTTTCTAATGTGGTGGAAAACTGGGCATTTGAACCAGCTCAAGAGCAGATATGCACTGAGCTTGAGAAGATACTCTTCATGCTAATTAGGGCTGAGTCCTACACATTTAACTCCCACTGATTTCTTAAGGGTTCCAATTCCAGTCAATGTCAGTAGGAATGTGTAAAGGCTGCAGGCACGGGCTCTTTATGCTATTAGTAGTCACATTTTGGGACTTATTAAGACTAGGATTTGCTGAACAGACTGTACTGCAAAACTATGCTAATTAGCATCTAAAATTCTTGGAAAGTTGCCACAGATTCCTGGGAGCTGTCTACACCACCAGCAAAAATGGCTTTATAGATGCAGATTGCCTGAAAGAGGTTGGGGCATAGTTTGTCCTGTAGCAGTGGCTTTTATTGCATGCATGTAGCCACCCTGGCTTTTGATAAAGCCCTTTTTTGGGGCACACCTGAGGCAGCTTCTCTCAGTAGTCTCGTGGGAAGCGTTCCTGGAAAACTTGGAAGCAGTGGCTTTGCTCTAGAGTCTTAACTTGGAGTGCTGAACTACTTGGGATGATGCTGGGTGGAAAGTGTTTCCATGTGTCTTTTTTACACGTTGTATTATTTTTCTGTGGTAGGGCACTATCTTGTGAGTTGAATGAATTTCGGTATGGCAGAATTACAGTGATTCTTTTTTATCTCTACAGTAAGGCTGTAACTTGCAGCTGCTCCCATAGTTTACATAAAACTCACCAGAGGGTTTCAGCCATTGGTATTTGTTGAGCCTGGAGCTCCTCCTCACTTTGCTCCAGCATTGATTCAACGATAATACAGCTCAGTTAACTTAAGACTTTCACTCGTTTGGTTTCAGGTCAAGGAACAGTCTCTCCATGACATGTTCCTGTTTCCCTCTGCAGCCCATAGAAGTACTCGGGAGATTTTTGAGGCTCAGATCCTATCCCTGACTGATTCAGGAGGGGCCAGACCACACCCTAAGAGATATGCAGGAGTGAGTCCAGAGAAAGGCAACAAAGTTAGCGGAGAGCCTAGAGCACAAGTCTTAGGAGGAGCGGTTGAGGGAACTGGAGCTATTTAGTCTGAAGAAAAGGAGGCTTGGGGGAGACCTTATTGCTCTCTGCGGCTACCTGAAAGAAGGTTGTAGAGAGGTGTGTGCTGGTCTCTTCTCACAAGTGACAAGTGATAGGACAAGAGCAAATGGCCTCAAGTTGTACCAGGGGAGGTTTAGGTTGGATATTAGGAAGAATTTCTTCACTGAAAAGGTTGTCATGCGTTAGAACAGGCTGCCCAGCAGAGAAGAATTGAATCACCATCCCTGCATGTGTTTAAAAGTCATGTAGGTATGATGCTTAGGGACATGGTTTAGTGGTGGACTTGGTAGAGTTAAGTTAGTGGTTGGACACAATGATCTTAAAGATCTTTTCCAACCTAAAAGGTTCTGTGATTCTATGATTCTATGCCTTGGCATCTTGTGTTCTCCCCTCTTTTGATGGGTCTCTCTTGATGTGTCTGAAACCCTGAACTCCATAGCAGAGACGAGAATGTGAGGCTCCTGCTGGGGTGCATGAAGCACCAGGATTACATGGAGACTTTCCTTTCTATCTCCCTCAAACCCACTCTTAGATACCTCAGCTGTCCATATGCAGCTTCTAAGGATCCTACCTTGATTAAGCAAATGCCTTTTGGCTCCCTGATGGGATTTCTCCAATGGATGTAGTGCAGAAAGACTTCTTTTGAGAAAGTTGCTGTTGCTAAAGAACGGGGAGGAATATAAAAGAATGGGAAAAAAACATAGTGTCTATAAATTTGTAATCTAGAGTGGGGCTTCCCAGTTGTGGCATGTGTCCTGTCAATGGTATGTAGAAGACTTCAGGATGGTATGAAGTTATTTCATTAATATCTAAGTGCCTCCTTACCCTCTGGAATGTGGCCCAAGATGGAGACAGTAGCTCCTGAACAGCCACCGCTGCTGTCTTTGTCTCAAGGTGAAACTTGAACACTTTGGAGGGAAGCAGGAGCTCCCTGTGCTCTGCCTTCCACCAAGGAATATATATACCCTTGGTCCAGAAGTTCATGAATTTGCTTGAAGGCCAGGCCCCTGTGTTTGTGCCCCAGTTGTAAATGTTTGGGGGCAGGGAGAATCACCAAGCACCTGTGTGAAATCCTGATGAAGCAATGAGGATATTCAAATTTTCCCTTCTATAACTGCATTTTCTTATATTTTAAATAAGCATATGCTAGCCAGGAGACTTCTGTCTTCTGTAGAAAGCTGTTAGCAACACTGTGTGTCTCACTCGTTCCAGCACATTTTACTTCTCGCAAATGTTGACAACCATGTGCGAAGCAATGAGGCTCTGTGCTGGTGACCATCACCCGCCGAGGAGGAATTCAGAGAGGAAAGCCAAGAAATCAGGGACGAGGGATGGCTGGGAGACACTATTTTGGCTCATTCGTTGCATCTGCTGAGGACAACCAGAGCTGCAAAACTGGCAGCAGAAGAGAGATGGCTCCCATTTCTCCCCAGTCAATCCAATGAATAATTAATGCGCTTTTAACATATAATAGCATTGCATACTTCTCACAATACACGCTGCTAGCACAGCCACTGAAGTACCGTCATATTGAAGATGCATAATCAAATGAGCCGCAGAAGACCCAGAACGTGGTTAGACATTGATGGCGAGGTTCCGCAGGGTGGGGGCCGGGTACAAGCGGCTGCCGCGGGCCTCTGCTTCCAGCCCCTTCGGGGAACGTCCGTCAGGAAGGTGGGTTGGCGAGGAACAAAGAAACTGGGAACCACGGAGGGCATGGTCCGGAACTTCGTTCCTCAGCACTTGCTGTCCCAGCAAACTACGGCGGGGTTACTCAACAACCGGCGGCAGCTCATCATGCGTTTCTGCCAGCGCCTCTGCGGGCTCAGGCCGCCGGCTTTCCTGACGCCGGCCGGCGGGGGGCCGGTGCCCGGGTGTCACCTGGGAAGACGAGGGGGGTTTGGCTCGGCCCGGCTCCTGTCGCCGCTGGGGGCTGCGTCGCGCCGGGGCGTCCGGAGCCCG
>VZZY01014293.1:116633-174824 GCA_013400335.1 Eurystomus gularis | reverse complement strand
GGGCAAGGGTGACGGTGCTCGGGGGGGAGCTCCCTGCTCACCCGGCTCGGAGCATGGAGCTGGTCCCTTGTGCTCCTTCGCCTTTCAGCTGCTGGTTGAGGCTTTTTGTGACCTCGAATCACTTTAAAGCCGGGGTGAGTCGAAGCCAGCTGCGCCTGTGGAGCTGTTGCCATCAATCGCGACAAGTACTCGCTGCCGCCTCTAGCCAGAAAAGTCCTCCGGCGAGTATCTTGGCTTCACAGCCGCTGTTCCTCACTCGCTGCCCGACTACTTATTTCAAGTAAACGTAGCAGATCTATGGGATTTAAGGTGAAAGCCAATGTGGTAATAAACCAGAAGCGTACCTTGCAGTAAGGTTCTGAAAGCCTGTATTTAAGACCTCAATTAAATACAGTAAAACTTCGGTCTGTCCTGCCTTCAGCAGCACCTGTATCATTTTTCTTAGCTGTTGTTGCGGGATTTCCTTTTTTGTTCATTTGTTTTGTGACTCTATCACCTATGTAGAACTAGAAATCCTTTAAAATTTCTTAGGTTCTAGGTATGGGGAATACAAAGACTCGTTCTGAGAGTATTGCTGAGGCGGTTGGTGAGCACGGGGCTGAACGCCTCCGCAGCTGTTGGTAATCTTGCCGGGGTTATATTGCCACTGGTGGGGGAAGGATGGAGACCACAAGGCAGGCAGTGCATTAGTAGACAGCATATGGCAAAACAGTGCTGTGTCATTCCTCCAAGTCCAGATGGTGTGCTCGTATTTTTAGAAGGAACTGAAAAAATAAAAAGCTGACCCTTTTTTTTTTTTTTTTTGGTAGACACGAAGAACTTCCTACGTTCCAAATCAAGCTGCCAAGTCATTCCTTCAGATGAGGTTTATATGGTGCAATTATTTAAGCAATGGCCCAACAACCATTTAATGCTAGTCCAGAATATGTTATATGAGTCCATGCTGAGATGTAGCATGGACTGAATCCTTTGCGTAGTTCTGAAAGTCCCAGCCCAGATACATGCAGATGCCACAAACCAGGAGAGTTTGTTTCCTCGCCATAGTTATGTACCAGGTGATAGACATGGAAAGGAGCCTTGGTCTGTGCTGGGTCAGTGCAGAGGCCTGTTACCCTGGGAAATGTTAGGGGGAAGTACTATTTCACTCTTCTGAGATGAAATTTAGCTTTGTAACAGCTGATGTATTAGTTTAGGCACAAAGAATGAGAAATTATTTCTTAGGGGCAGGTGTGGCCCTTGCTTAGCTTTTCATAGCTGAGTAGAATTTGACTCAGAATAAAAGAAGATTGGTGAAAGCTATTTGCTTTTCTTTTCCATCTGGGAGAGGAGGAAGAAGCACTGAGGAAAAACTGTGGAGTGCTGGGGGTGTGGAGGTGTTGGGCATTGCTTTATCCTGCGTTGGTTGTAGTTAAAACTTTTGAAAATAAATCCACGAGTGGGAAAACTGAGGTAGTTCCATGCTCGGTCCCATGCCTTCGTGTGTTGACTGTAGGGGTCAACACACGAAGTTCTGTAGCAGAACTTCTATGGAAAACACCTCAGATGTGAGCTTTGGGAGCTCTTCGCCAAACAACCCAGTGCTGCCAGGGAGCCTGTATCGTGGTAACCTGTGCGTGTCCCAAACATTACTTGTGGGGTCTCAGCTTGAGAGTTCTTGGTTTCTGGAGAATCCTCTGTACTTCATTAGTGTCCCATTTTATGGTGGTGTCCAGTCATCCATCGGTGTTCTTACCATGTAACTAAATTGTCTCAAACACTGGCAAATGCAGTAGAACATAAATTTTTCCTGCTTTACCTGATTACACAAGCTTGCGGTCTTTATCATCTTGGGTAGGGGGAACCCACCTCCTTTTATTATCTGAGGAAAATGAGAAACTATGTTTGTGTACAAGGGGCTTAGTGACTTGCTGGCAAAAGAACCTTCTGCATGACTCCAGGTCCCATTTTAGCAAGAATGAAGTTGCTGTCTGTAACAGAAGAGGTGGGAAATAGAACAAGAGGCTTTTACCACTGAAGGGATTGGGTAGCCTCTGGTCTCTGTTTCAGATGCCATCTAGCAGAGTATTGCAACTTTAGCATGTTGCTGTGCTGGTGCTGAATGTGGCTTATGGAATACAGGAGCATGGTTTGGAAGGAGAAATGCTCTGTGAGCAGATGGAACAGCAGCTGAAACTTTGTGTCTTTACATTATGGCATCAGGCCTTTGAAGCCAATAAAACTCACAAAGCTGGAAAGGAAGAGGTAGTGACTATGTAGTGAGCTTCCACCTGCGTCTTGTGACTGCTATGAAGGGTCACTTCCTCATGTCAAAGGCAGCTAACGACAGAGTGAGTCCCAAGTAAAGAAGAAAATCATCGATGTTACCACTTTCATGGGTTCTGGATTTCTCAAGTACTTGAGTTGTGGGGAAATAAACTCCTCCTTGTTTCTATCCTGTTTAGAGGCCTGAGGGAAGTTGAAGGAATTGAAACAGTTGCCAGTGCTTTTCTACCACCTGAAATAATGAACTTGTACATTCAAATTATTGTATCGTGAGTTTCAGTCAGTTACGTATAGATCCATCCTAAAAGCACTTTTTTTTTGAGTTGGTATGGCCAACCAAGATAGGTTGAGGTCTATGTACTATAAAACTGAAAACTGACAATCATGCTTTAAATTCCAGAGATAATTGAGACACTCTTGCTCAGTGTTGAAAAAGCTTTGGTCATCACCATCTTACAATGTATTTGCAATGCAACCCTGCAGTACACAGACAACACTGCTTTTTATGTGTCAGAAATATTTGGTTTGGCCAGGGATAGCCACATAACAAGGAAAAGGGTGTCAGAATCATCAGTGGCATCTAGCACACCCTGGAGACAGGAAGCTGCCTGTGATCCTTCATTATCTTCTGGCTTGGTGTGGTCTGACCTCTCTGAAGTGGCAAGTGAGGAATAATGCATATTTATAAATGTTTGTTTTCTCTGAAAGTAGGTAGGAAAAGTTGACTTCCCAGAACTTTCTATAACACCTTAAAAACCTTCACCCCTTCAAAAAAACAGGGGTACAGAATTCTAGTGACTTGGCAGGCGGGTGTGTCTTATTTCATACTTCTGAGTGCAAAGTGTTCGTGGCTGTGCCGTTAGGCTGGGAGTGATCCTTGTATCCTATTGAAGCTACCACAGCTGTCTGGCTTTCAGTTCACAGCCTGAAACACTCAAGTATTGCGAGATTCTCCTTTTTTTTGCTTCTGGTTTTACCTGATTTTCTATCAGGCAGAAGTGGTAAAAAAAAAAAGTCACATTTTTAAAGGCTTTTTAGGATGTACAAAGAAGTGATGTGACTGAATTTTAGTGTAAAATATTTCAGATATTTTCCCGGGTTTAGAGTTTATTTTAGTAGAGGTCGCTGTAAAAAGTGGGATGTTAATTTCTAAGCTTTATTCGGCTAGGCTTCTCTGACCATATGTTAGTACATTATGAATGAGACAGGCACATAAATTTTTAGTAACTTTCAGGTGCTAGGGTGAGTTAATGTTAGTGCCTGGTTCAGAATTTGCACATATAATGGGTATAGTGAATCTGTTACATGCTATGTTTTACTCTTTTGCTCCTGAAGAGAGAACCATTATTTTACTCTTAGTAATCATTCTAATGGCTGCATATAATTGAAATCTCGTGTTTTCTGTCTCAACTGTGAAATAAGTAGAGCTTGTTAAAAATTCAGGGTATTGTTAGTTGAGTTTTTGTTTAGTCCGTTGTATTTTGCACATCTAGGAATGCGACATTGAAGAGAAGATTAACTTTGAAATCCGCATGCGAGAAGGCATCTATAAACTACTTGCAGTGAGCACACAAAAGGACCAGCTCTTGCAAGCGGTTAAAAACCTGATGGTTTGCAATGCTCGCATACTTGCATACAGGACTGAGCTACAGAACCAGAGAGAAGAGCCCATCTCCCGAAGAACCGAAGACCAGTGAGTAGCAGCTCAAATTCAATATTAGCATTTATGAAGCAGGCTTTTGCTTATGTGAATTCTTAGCAGCCTGTCTAGGAAAGTGGATTTAAACCCTTCCTTCTGCCTTCTCCTGTACAAACTTATGTTACTGCTGCCTTAAAACACGACTTTGTAAGACCATTCCAGCCTTATTATTTTAGAAAATTAAATACAAATCATACTTTAATTGACATTAAAATACAACTCAGCATCTGAATATCAGGTAACCTACTAGACGTATTTTTTTTATTACCTTTAGCCTGCAAAAAGATACCTAACCAAGTCAGAAGGAACAAACCAAAAGCTATCCAAGTCAGAATACACCTCAGTCTACTTTTCATTCTTGTTATTGAGGTCTAATGATGGAATCATTGTGGTTAATTGGTACCCTCTGCTGGCCACTTCTGTTAACTGCAGCAAATAAAAAAACCCAGCGATAAATATGAAGAAAAATCATTTTCATTGAAAATATTCTCACATTATAACTCTTGGATGAGCTATATGTGGTATATTTGAATAGTATGTTATATATATACTATATGTGGTTTATGCGAACACTGTTATAATCTTTTGCCTCATGGAACATATTTTGGGTGCAATGTTGAGAATCGTGGTGCAGAGATACTCACTCTCATGTTATTACTTTAATGAAATATTATATTGCAATTTAGCATAGAAACTCTTCGAGTGCATGCTTAGCTCCCATTAATTACCTCTATAGGAACAGTTCCGCTACTTTTTGCTTTCAGAAATGTGGCCTTAAAGAAGAAATTCATTGAAGGAAAGAACTGCATTTTCTAATGATATCAACCATTATTGTGAAAGCTAATTTTGAAAAGTAGCACTTACAATGTGTGATATTCTGTAATTATTGCAGTTATTGTTTTTTCCTACTGAGATGAAGACCTTTATAGTGATTACTCTTGTATTTCTGTTTTTAATGCTGGGATAATATTAAGTATGTATCTATGCTGATTTACTCAGCTCCTTGTCTTTGATGTCAGTGACTGCAGAATGGTGATGGCACGTGTCCAGCACAGGGCAGAGATGCTTGGAGATATATCTGAACAGCTGTATGGTTTTCATACAGTCACAGTCAGCTGTAGTGTTTATTTGATTTGTGTATGCCACCCATTGCTTAGAGTTCTGTCTTAAGGGGTCCTTTGAAGTGTCAGTGGAGGTCATTAGATGAGATGCGTGCTATAGAGTTCTGTCTCTGCCATTTAAATGATATCTTTGTTAGTTGATAGTGCATTTGCAGTTCTTTTTTTCAGTAGTTGCTCAAGACTAGAATTTGGTTAAAGCTTAATCCAGGTGATGATGACTGAGAGAAAATTAAAGGGTTTTCAAGTTAATTTTGTCCCTGTTTCTTGCTATGTGTGTCTGTAATCTGTGAATTCTGAAGATATAACTGCCTCTGGAAGACAGGATATTGGTAGCAGCTAGAAATTGTCATTTCACCTTATTTGGTTAGGAGTTAGGAGCAGCGGCAGATAGAAGGAGAGCGATCTTGTTACTCGTTATCTACAGATTGTTTTGATTCAATTTAAGGTTGACCTTCAGATCTACACTCTGGGTACTTAGCAAACTGTCTGTGCCTGCATGTAAAATCACAATATTAACAATGCAACATTTTGTAATTGGTCTCTATTAATAGAGGAGGTGGCAATTCCCTAATCAGTAATAGAACCAATCAATTAATTTGCTTATTCATTGATGTGTACAGAAGGGGAAAAGCTCATAGCATATTTGATTCTGTTGGAGTTGGAAAAGACAAGGAAGATGAATCTAGTCATCTTTTAATAGCCAGGATAAATAAGCTGTGGAGTAAAATCTTCTAGGGAATTAAGAATATTGATGGTGTACCTTCCTTCCAGGTTATCCTCAAGAATCTAATGACTCATATCTTAAACCAGAGATACTAAATTTAACTTCAAAGAAAAGTGTTTGAAATGAGCTATAATATGAAAACCTTGACACTTTTTAATGTTTAAAGGGTTATGTTTTAGAAACCTAAATGCACAGATCTCAAACCTTGTTTTTCTTCTTTTTGGCAGGTCTTCGGAAAATGGGACAAAAGACTGGGTGGCATGCAGAGCAAAGGTTGCTCTATCAGGTGAGCAGCTGGGTAGTCAAATATAGGAGCTAACTGGCTGGACAGTAACTTGTAATACAAATTATACAAATCAGGTGTTATTTTTTAAGTGTGCATGTGGTTCAGGGGCATAAATCCTCTTGTACTTCAAGGGGACTTGTGCTTTTAAGTCACGCATGTGCTTTCGAAGACCCTAGCTAGTATTTCCATTTTATTTTCAGGGACTTCCACAATGGGAAATACTTTTCTGTTTGTCACTAAACACTGAATAAATTTCAAAGCTGAAGAAGTGTAAATGTGCTGATAACTTTTTTCTCCAAAGTCAAACTTTGATGTGATCATACAGGGTATGTCTAACAGATAATGGGCAGAATTACAACTAGTATGCAAATGTTATTTAGTTAATGCAAATTACATGACTATAACAAAGGTCTAATGATATGGCTTCAATGCAAACTAGTGACAGGAATATTTAACAGTTATTTCCACTAGGGTGGTACACTGTTTCCTCGCCTGCTCTCAAACTTCAGCACTGAAGTTATCATTTGGTTTCCCTGTGCCAATAGTGGATATTACCCCATTCAGCATTCCTGTGATTGTTCATTGTGGCTGTTCTAGCTTTGCCAACAGATCTATTTGTGCTCCCTGACCTGCCTCATTAAAAATAAAATACTATGGAATGCCTCACCACTTAAACTGTTTAAGTTAACTCTGCATATTTTGACATATCTTTAAGCAAGGTAACTTCTAGTAGAAGAGTGATGAGCACATGGTTCAATAATGTTTTCTGCCAGCGCAGCTGTTTGCAGAATGTGTATCTGTCTTTCCTCCTTATGGTAGTTGGATGAAAGCATCTGTTTGCCTGTCTGTGTTGTGGTTGCACCTTTCTTCGGATTTATAGAGTTATCTGCAGTGAAGGCTTTAGGATCATAGAACACACTTTTGTTATCTTCATAAAATCAGAATTGTGTAAGGACTCTCTTTTTAGGATGAAAAATTTGTTTAGAATATGAAACATTTAGTTAATTTCTTTTGATGGGACAAGAGAATAGAAGGATGAAATACACCACTTCCTTTTGTGTGCCATCTGTTGATAGTTCTGTCCTGTTACTAACAGAGTGGTTCTCAAATTGAGAGCCTGTGATCCTTAGAAGTGTGGCATAGATAGAGGCAAAGAAGAGAAAGGTATCAACTACCTCATTGTGAACTCAAGCCTGTGAGTCCTGGGATGCTGCTATGCCTCGCCTCTCTTCAGATACTCGTGTCAGGAAGCCAAGCCAGGTCCAGTTTACAGCAGGAAAGCCTAAATGTTCTCGGCCTCTGCTGAGACATTTATGCTTTCTATAGATCACCTGTTATTAACTGCTCATTTTCCACTGTGTGCCTGAGAAGCCGAGAACTGGGGTACACAAGAAGCAATTGTGGGGATAGGCTTGTTCATGCTTGGCAAGGGCAGGATCCTCTCAGCAAGATACATCATTGGGAGATCCTGAGATGACATTAATACATGCCTCCCTGGTTCCTCCTTGCATTGTCCTCTGACCCATTACCCTGTAACCGTTCACCATGCCCAATCAGGTCCTCTCTGCTTCCCCAGCTGCAGTATATCACATCTGTAACATCCCATTATTCTTCGTTCCCTGTCTTTCCCAATCCTTGTGTAGCAAATTGGGCATGCTGCATTTCTTCTCTCTTGTATGCTGACCTTCAAGTGGCTTTGCAACTGGAGTTGCCCTGCATGTGTGGAAGGCACACGTGCGTGTGCATGGGTCTGCCTTGTTGGGAATGTGGTTGTGAGTACAAGCAGCATGAATCAGGACATGCCGTGGTTCACGAACATTGTCTGGGACACATTGGAAATGAGGAGTGGTAGTCCATGTAATGTGATAGGGCATGTAAATTAAGAATTGAAAGTATAGAATGGATTTTTTTTAGACGAGAGGAATCCATCCACTTATAAATATATGAGCGCATCATATGGTTAGTACATACCAGATCTTAGACGATTACCAAAAAAAGTGTGATCATGTGGCCAACACCAAAAGTTCAGGAACAGCTAAGCGGGAGTACTGAGGAATGTACTCCTACAGAAAGCAACTGCGTGTCAGATACTGTGTGGGGAGTGTTCCTTAATCCACAGATTTTCACACATCTATTATTTTTACTTATTTATCCCCCACATGTGTGAATAAATTATGTAATTTATGTTATCAGTCAATTTATCAGAAGACAATACATTAAATGTTGATCAGAAAGCATAATCATAATTTACAGTAATTTTATAAAGGAATCATTGGCTTTAAATCTGATTAATTGTAGTGCTTGAATGTATCCAATTTGAATCCATATGGATTTACAGCTAATGGTAACTGAAATTAAGGTGTGTGAAAATTGATCTTTGTTTTTGATAAATGGCAGCTCTTTCAATCCAAGAATGAATTGAAAACTGAGTTACAAGTATCATGTTAAACTTGTTCAAGCGATAGACTATCTATATCCTGATGATTTTCTGACTAAGGTGTAAATTTTTCAGCTAGCGTGTTATTGAAAGTGGCATATAGAAGTAATCTTTAATCTAGTACTCTAATTGTTAACAAGACCTATTGAGCACATCAAAATTGTCATTCAGAGTTTGCTATGACTAAAGATGAGAAAAGGCTTTAATTGTAACTCTGTTGTCACATACTCATGTAAATTTATGACCTTTGTCTTTTAGGAAAGAAACATTCTGTGCTTGGCTCTGACAGACATAAATTGATATATATTTAAAGATTGAGAGACTTCTGTAACTGAAAATATTTCTATTTCTTTTTAAAAATGTAGAAATTTTTAGAAATGCTTACTATGCAAATACATCTTTCGAAGTGAAAGGTGGTTTCAGAATGGGGGGTGTATTGATTTTTAGGAAGCTGTGGCAGTCTAAAGCTGTTTACTGGCAGTTCACTGTTGAAAATTCGTTAGTTTTCAGGAACACTTGAAAATAGATGAATTTGCAAGCTTTAAAATTGGAAGAGCATGTCTAATAAGATATCCCATCATATAGTAAAAATTAACCTAAACTTAAATTTTTCTTTCAATATAACCTCTGAAACAGAGTGACTATATGCAGTTTCACTTAAATCAACAAGTTTTCTGGGTAAACCCCTGTAGGAATACATGACAAGCTCTTGCCAAAATACCACTGCTGTTTTGCATCTTAGCATACTATATGCGGATTTTTCCATTAGCCTCATATGAAGATCGACACTGGAGTCACCAATACTCCTTTGTAACAACATCGAAGATTTTTGTCAAAAGACAGTTGAGCTAGTGCTGTTCACTGCTGCCATCATGTGTCACTTAATATATTGCATAGATTTTTAAACCACTGTGTAATAGTTGAAAAACCAACTTTGCATTTATAAAGCCCCCACGGCATTTATTGATTAACAAGGGACCGATAAGAAACATTATGTCTAAGCCAGAGTCTTCAAAACGGGAGGAAAATGTCACTCAGTAGTACTGTGTTGGATTCAGTAGATAAATTGGAAAATTTGTTGAAGAAAATACTTTCCTAATATTAAAATGACAGGCATGGCTTAAAATAATGGTTCTGTAATTGTTTTTCTACTATGGTTCTCAAGTAGAAGGATATTTCTGAGTTAAAAAAAAAAAAGAAATTTCTAAACTCTTCTTATGCCAACTAAGATGATTCTAACTGGGAATGTGATAGCAAAACAAGACATAAGTGTTTGCAGTATAAGTATCCCAGTCTTTCCATCAAAACAGGAAGCTTTTCTATTTGCAGTTAGATGAGCGGTTTCCAGCACAAGGCAAGCAGAGTTTCAGTTTACATCTATGCATAATAATGGACTCAGAACCTCTGACTTCTGAGAATACCTCTCAGAACTGTATTACACAACCACTCTGAAATGTACTCTCAGGTACTTTCAAATGAGATTTAAAATATTCTTTATCATAGCATAATTTTTAAAAGAAAATGACACTTTAAGGTGAACTAACTGAGGAATTTTCTTTTGACATGGAGAATAAAATGGAAACAGTTATGCAGTTCCTTGGGTAGAAGGTCATTTTACCTCCAGAACATCAGGAAGAAAACAAGAAACTTCTTGTAATTTGTTTTGATCTCATATCGACAGTATTGACTAAACTTAATTTCCTTACTTTTTTTCCCTTTAGATATTCGAATACCATTAATGTGGAAAGGCTCTGATCACTTCAGCAGCAAAGAAAGTATGTAAGATGTAACAAACTACCGTGATAAGCAATTGCTTATACTTGCAAATTTAAACTGGATGGGGAGATCTGTACTTGTTTCAGCCCCTTCTTTGATCTTGCAGTAGGTCCATATATTACTGTTTGTTGCGTAGTTGCTTTTAACTTGAGGTTGTTGGTAGTAGCAAGTTGAGTTAGTTCTAAATTCTGGGGGTTTGTATATTTAAACTCTAGTCTCTAAAAGGTCCTTCTGAGGAGAAATTTCAGGGGAACCAACAGAAAATTGTTATTAAATGGATAGCTGAGAAAAACTTATGATTAAACCTGTTGTTCTGTGCCTTGTCCGCACTTGAGAGAGTATATAGGAGGGTGTTTCCAGTGAGAAATTTAAATGAAAGTTGTCTGTTGGTGTTGAGTGTATTATTGGATAGTCTTCAAGTACATGCATTTTGCTGTGTCATGGAGATTAACCCTAAATCTGTTCCAGCTGTCACCTGGCATTGATTTCACTTTGATTTTCAATAGGGTCAGAGGGCTAAGCGTGGCAAAATAGACTAATCCTATATAGTACATTCATAAAATGATACAGGCTTTGGATCAAATATTAGGTTTCTTTTTTTTTTGCATCAAATCAGTTATACTAAACAAAATTACATTTTTAGTAACGTTTCTGAAGTTGCTAGTACAAACTACCCCTGATTATCAGGAAAAAAAGGAAGTCGAACAGAGGTAGGTATCTTTCCCTCTGTGACTGTGGTTGTACCTATACAGCAGTTTTGATAGTCCCATATCATAAAGTCCTGTGATGAAAATTTATGGCGGGAAGAATTTGAGGGCAATTCCTTAGAGGCTGAATTACCATTTCTTATACTTTTGTTTACTGGAAGCATTTAGTATTGTGATATGTTATATGGGTAATAAAACATTTTTTTGGCTCTCTCTCCGCAGAATCTCAGCGCTATGCAGTTTTTTGTTTGTTCAGAATGGGAGCTGAGGTTTTTGATACAGAGGTGGCTACTGTGGATAAAGCAATAACAGATATCTGCTTTGAAAATGTAACCATATTGTGAGTATAATTTATTTATTTCGAATGAAGTATAAATGTTGCTGTTTTCTTTTGAAAGTGGATATGGCTATGAATAAGATTGGCTAAGGTCCGCTAAGTTTTTCTGTAGGCAGAGGAATCAGTAAAGATCCTGTTAATTTCAGTGGATGGTGGATCCCCACCTCCGGAGGGCTGGTTTTTATGTACATAATGATGCTGGTTGTAGATGCACCACTTGAGCTGTACTTCTTTTCATTTTTGCCATACTGAAGCATTTTTCTTTACATAAAAGAGATAAACAAACTTGTACTTCAAGGACAAAATTAAACTAGTAGTAAAACCTCAAAGCATTATGCAAGTTTAGGCATGAACATTGCACCCAGCGTTTCAAGTATTATTCTGTACAGCTGGCTATAGTATCTTTTCACATCTCATGTTCTGTTACACCTATATAAGCATGTGCTACAGCCACAGTCCTTACAGTTGAAGAATACTAGATATAAAATTATTCACTTAACTTTAAAAGTAACCTGGAAAGGAGTAGGAAGGCATTCTCATGTACCTTTTTGTTGCTTTATAATTTTTAAGAGAGTCCTGAGAGGCACTTAGCTTTTTTCATTTCCCCATGCTTTGTTTTTTTATATTAGCAATTTAGATTTAGTCTCCTGAGGAAGACTGACTGGAAAGCTAAAACAACTGAAAATTTTAAATAAAGATCCTGTAAACTGAGTAGTTGAGAGAGAATGGATCTTTAAATCGGATTTTAAACTCTCTTAAATGCGTGTTGAAGTTAAGAGGTGGGGCAAAGATTTCAATCTGCTTCTTCAGAGATATGAGAGTTGGCCATTATAATTTTCTGTGAAATGCTGCAACAAAAGCAGAAGAGGCACCTTAACTTGCCTTGTATTCCCCGAGATAAAGAAAGACTTTTTATAAAACCCTTTGGGGTTATTTTATTATGGGCATGTGTGTAATGACATGATTTGTACCTGAAAGATGAGGTTAGGCTTCTGGTTTGATGACTAAGCTTGAGAATAAGAGAACTGGTAGAAGTGAAAACAGAAAACATAGGCTGCGGACAGAAGAACACAGCAGTAGGTAGTGAAGTTATGAATGACAAATTTTGTCGGTTGTGAAATAGGATTTTTTGAGTAATGTGAAGGGGATGGGGTTCAGCTAAGATATCTTTAGAACAGTTCAATCTGATTTAGGACCATAGGCACAGATAGGTTTTCAATCATGTGATTTTTGCGTAACAGTAGAGGGCAGATTTAAGTGTGTTTGAATGTCTTGCCTGTGTATTTCCATAACATGGGAATTTTTTTAGTTTTTAACATAAACGTTGAAGTTCCTGTTTACCATTGTTTATGGTTTAATTATAACATCCATCTCATGACTTCAACACTAAGTTACTGCTGTGTACTCTAGTCTTTAATTCCATATGAATGTATGTCTTTGCCTGAATCTTATGGCATTCCTTCCCTTGATTAAGAAATATATGCTACTTAATATATCTAGTAGCAGCAGCATTCCATGGCTGCATGCTCAGTTTATTAACAAATGCTCTGAAATTTTCTCCTCCCCTCCTTCAGTGATGAAGCAAGACCAGATTTCCAGGTGAAGGTTGAAGTGTATAGCTGCTGTACAGAGGAGTCTTTATATGTAACAAACACTCCTAAGAAACTAGCAAGGAAGCTTAAAACATCCCTCAGCAAAGCCACAGGGAAGAAACTCAAAGCTGCGCTGGAAGAAGACAGCACTGAATCCCTTTTGCCCTCTGACCTGGTCATTCAGTAAGCCATATATATTGATATTCTGGTTTTATAATGTTAAAAATAGAAATAAGCCAAATATATTGTAAATCTTTGGAAAATTGCCAAGAAAGCAATTATTTCTGTACTAACCGGAGTGGAAAAAAAATTTACATTTTAAATAGGAAATGAGAAAGTTGGTGTGAATTCCAACTATGTTGCTCAGCCTTGGGGCCTGGTTCTGGTCTTGAAACATGTGAGTAGGCTTTATCTTTCTGCTATGCAGCTAGCTAGCTGGTAAATCCATTGTTATTTGCAAACTCTGTAATAATTTTAGTTTGATCTCTGGAGGAAATCAACTTTGTGTGATCAGTATGTCTATGTTCTTTTGCCCACCTAACTCTCCTCCCAATTCCTTTTACTCCCTCCCCCATATTCTTTTTGCACCTAGCAATTTTGCTCATACTTGACAGGCAGGTAGACACATCTAGAAGTTACAAGCTGCGTGAAATAAAGCATGGTATGTAGAGAGGAGAAACCACTCTTGTAGCCTCTCATCTCATGAAGCTGATTGAGCTGTTTGCTGTGCCTGGGGACCATGCTGTGCACATGGGGGACATCCCACTTGCTGGCTTTTCCGTAAAACTCTGGGATGTCAAAGGCACTTTGCAATTACAAGCTGCTTAACAGGAGTTTTCTTAATTGACTTCAACACAGAATGTTTTAAAATTACTTACTGGTTTTCGGTGTTCACAGAAATAAGTGCTGTTCTCTGCAATTTACCTGTTTCCTTTTAAAAATGATCTTTAAGTCTTTCATGCATTTTTTAATGAAGTTAACTGCCTACTAATTTTTTCCCAGCTACTTTAATTTCATTGGGATTTAAGCAGACCAAGTACCTAAATTGTAAATACTCATAATACTGGTCTTAATTTTTAAAATGCAGTTTTTTTTCAAGGAATTACTTTATATTTGGCGGCTGAACAGTAAAGAATCTATGCCAAATTCTTGTCAGGTGTTGAGCATAATCTTAGTCCAACTTAATATTTTTATTTGCCTGGATTTTAAAAGGAAACATTCAAGCATATTCTGTCTTTGTCAAACTGATATTACTGTATACTGATACTACTGTTTCAATCAAAAACACACATCCAAGAGAACAAAGCAAATTTTATTGCCAACTTTCCAGTATGTTCCACCTAATGACAATGTATCTTTCAGTCTGCATCATTCTCAGGTGGTTGTGCTCTCCGCAAACTCCAGTTGGGCAGTGACACACTATCATTAGAGGCAGTTTGCTTCAGATATAATCACTAGCTTATTTGCTGGCCATAGTCGCTTGAATATAGATTGCCTGTCTTTAAAGGAAGAAGCATCAGTAGACAATCTAAACAGCTGCCTCCTCCCTTGGGTTTTGCTTTTGGTTTCTGAATTGAAATTGTATTTTGCTTTCCTCCATCTTAAAGATTGTCATTTCTAATGTAAATAAGCATCTCACAGTGACCGTTGCTTTCGTAACAGAGCTGAATGAATAATGATGCATTTAATGATGGCTTCACTAGGCGATTAAAAAAAATTCTTGGAAAGAAATAGGTTATTATAGGCAGAAAATAAGTGGTCAAATTTTTTATAAGCTCTTCTTGGGATTTCTATTAGTAAGACCTTGGTATGTAGCCTTTATAAAGGGGAAGAGATTGCAAGATTACAAGAGATCTTTCAAGTATTCCCAGAGAGTTTTACCAGTCCAGCAGGTGAAATTAAACTGCAACTAAAAAGGGAACTTTCTGTATTCTATTTCTTTGTAGATGTCATTTGTACAGGCCTTTTTCTCTTCAGAGCACACCTGGATGAAGTTCTCAGTTTTCCAAGAGCTCTGTGATCCCTCTGTGTCAAACTTCCTGCCTTAGAAATCTCTCTGGTTAGTGAGGAAACTTGTAACTTCTTGCAAAAGCCTAGCGACAAAGGGCCTTGAATGGTTTCTTAGGTTGGTTAACTTCAGTTATACTGATATTCTCTCTGCTCTTAATCTTCTCACTTTTCATTTCTATACAGTCTTTTGCCTGCTTAATTTCTCTATTCTGGCTTAATTTTTTTTTTATTCTACATTTGTCGTAGAAGGAAAATGTTTAGTGCTGTTGAATTCCAGAGTAGCTAGGTTACTCTTTGGATAAGTCGTTGGAGAGGCTCCCTGAAGTGCCTATTTGTTCACTTGCAGAACTGGCCTACACGTGGACTTGTTACTGCCTTGTATGTGTTGTCCTCTGTTGGGCTGGAGGCATGGCTTCCATGTCTTATGTTTGAATCAGCAAATTCATAGTCATATTTTGCTAGAAGTAAATAGTCTAAGCTAATGGCCTCACTTTTATGGTTGGGTTCTTTTTTAGTACCTAAAGGTTGTATTTGTATTTACCTTCCATTATTTAAGATCCAATTGAAAATGGACCATATTAGATTTTATTTTTTTTTACTCACAATCTTCCGCTCTCTATATATATAGGGATTAATATTCAGGAATGAATTCTGGAATCTGAGATGTATTAACAAATATACAACAATAGAAATGGTGATACAGTTAGGCCTTCCCATGCCAGTGTTTGTGTGGCAACTTTGGTGCCCCTATCTCTTGATCACTAAAAAGATTTAACAACGAGACTTTGCCACAGACCTGTTGTGGAGATGAGTTTGTTTGGCTTTTTAAATAAAGTTATTACATGGAAAAATACTATAGACGTGCGAACTACTGAATGAGATGCAAAGACAGATTATTCGTTGTTATACAAAGAAACTACCATTTTAGGAAGTTGGATAATTCTGTGAAATGTAGAGGGAAAACATAGCCAACAATCTTGATTAGCCAGTTAAAATTGAAAACTATTTGCAGATAAAACTTTTCTAAATTATATTGCAGCTGGCTGAAAGGAATGACTGTTATATTTTAGAACGAAAATGTTACTGTGAAGCATATTTTGAAAGTGAAGTAGCTATTTTTTTTGGCAAGGTTGTTGTGGTAATTAGTCATGCTTTAGAAAAAAAAGTAACTTTAAAATCAGCACAGAAGTTTTATCTGTGAGAAGAAACTGAACTTTTTGGTACAGTTTAAATAGAATGGTAATGCATTGCTCAACTCCACGGCAAAACATAATCAGTGGAGAATCTTTTGTTAGAGAACAGTCTAGCAGGGAATATATACAAATGCTGATGAGTTTTCATTCAGTTTGCCCTCTTGAAAAGTTTCACAGCAGTGGTTTTTCACCCAGAATGTTATACCATATTTAATTTTCTCTTTATTCCCTTGAGAGAGATGTGTAACAGACCTTCCTGCTAAGAAACTTGCTGCTTTTCCTCCTCCTTTTTCATTAGAGTTAGGACTAGGTAGGCATCTGCCTTGTTCTTCTGCAGAGATTTTAAAAGATTTTAAAACCGTATGTTCCCACTGTGCTATCAGGAAAAAGACAATTATAGAAAACTGTTTTTTCAGTGATGTTAGTTCAGCAGTGTCTTCTTACCTTTCACACCACTAAGATATCTTATGCTGTGCTGAAGATATTTTAAGGATCTTATGCTAGATCCTGTTATGGAGAGTAGTTAGTGATTTTGAGGGATTTGTTTTCTTGTGAGCTTTGTTTAAACTATCATTAGCCAGGTGGAATTCTTACTGCATTACTGGACTGTAAATCTGTTACTTGGTCTGAAGAGTATTTGGGGGAAAAGGTTAAACATGTACCAAATTTATACTAGTCTATTCCAAGAGATACATTCCACATGCACTGTGCTGAATTGTAAATGTGATATTTTTTTTTCCCTAGGCAAAATCCAAAACAAAGACATAACTTTCTGAAATCTATAAGCACAATAAGTGAAAGAGTCCTTTATGCTACAAAACTGAGTGTAGGATTTCTGCATGTGAAGAATCAAGCTATACTATTAAAAAATACATATATAAACAACTGTTTCATAAAACACACTCTACACAGGCAAAGCAAAAGAGCAGAGCAACGTGGAAGAGGAGTATAAATCTTTTTAATTTTTAACCTGTATTTTCAGATAAAGTTTGTCATCAGTTGTTCTATTAACTATAGCGGGTTTTGAATTTACTACCAAATCTATTTGATATAAGCCAAGCAATAAAAACTGTAAAACTATTAAAATTCTAGAGCAGAAAGATGCTCCTAACACACTCAGGGTGCAGAGAAGTTGGCCAGCACAGCTTTTATGCCTGGGTTTGGCTGCTGCTGGTGAGCGTGAGCCCAGGTTGTAGGCAGCAGTCATGCGAGAAGTCTTCTGGCTGGCAGGTCCAAGAGAAGTGGCTATGGAAAGAGCCACCTGATGGCCCTCGTGGTATTGGTCTGGAATTTCTCTGATGGGAAGGAGCTGGAGGAACACCCAGGGTGGAGGCAGGAGATAAGGATATAGGAAGCAGATGAGTGGACTGTGGGGCAGTGTTGGCTTACAAGGAAAACCAGGGTCAGGGGAGTTCTGTGAGGAGAGGTTGGGAGGGTGGCGATCTGTGGTCACTGACAGGTGCTGCCTTGCACCATGGTGTTCCCTTGTACCCAGATGTGTTCTCAGGCATGTCTAAGACTGCCTTTCACCTGAGCCACATGAAGCAGAAATGTCTTAAACCTGCCTTTTCTTTCACATTTAGTGGTGCAAAGTACAATTTGCTAGCATATACCACTTTGGGACTGGAGAGTGCTGACAATAATTTCAGGACCCACAACCTTACCATTATAGGAAATGGTAAGTACATATGGTACCAATTTAAGGAAATAAAAAGAACAGTAACATTTTGCATTTCTCTCTCTTGTAAACTAAAGATCTTAAAGAGATTATTTTTCCTGATACTTAATATAGAACAACTTTAATAAAATATTTAGTGGCTTTAAAACAGGCATCTGTATGCAGCTGAATAAACTGAGTAAAATTTCAAGTCCGTATGAAAATTTTATTCTTTTGGGAGGTTCTTCTGTCACATTTGCATCTTGGTCTTATGTGAGTTGTAGCTATATGCAAATTGTTTCCCCATTCTCACAATCAAGGAAGGGTATCAGAATGAAGAACTACTTCTTCCTCTGTAGTCACAAGGAAAGTAGAAAAATAGCTTCAGTTCAGCCCGGTTGTTTCAGGCCCAGGTTTAGCACAGGATGTAAGTAAGCGTGTGCGCTGGCCATTTGCGGTGGTTGCTGCCCTTCAGCTCTGGGACAGCACAGGTTGGCAGCAGTCAGTTTAGATGCTAACACAGGGACTGTGATTATGCTGCAACTGAAGGTAATGGTTTAAGTAGCAAGAGTACAGTTTTTGGTACTTTGTCCATTATTTTCTGAAAGGATAGCCCCTCCCGTAAGACACCTTCTAATTGTTAACTTAAGACATGAGACTTTCACTATATTTCACTGTAACTTCTGGGAACTTTATCTTTTACTTGAGTAAACTTGACCTCAAAGAGAATTTCATTCTTTACACTTCATTAATTCTGAATAAGTGCAGATTCGAAGATTTATGGGGCATTTGTTTCTTGAAGTGTTGGATGAATAATTCTGTGTGTCTTTGATATTTGTAAGCCTCTCTTTATTAGTACTTTATTGTCTGTCTTCTTCGAATTTCTTTTCCTGTCATTCATTTAAATAACTTAATCTGGTGAGAAATGACATACCTGGGTATTTTAGTTCATTACAAGCAGTTCTAAAACATGACCAAAGACATAGTCATGTCAATGGAACTTTGTATTACCTGCTTCTAATTACAGAAGAGAGAGCCTATTACATAGCAGAGCTGAGCGAGGAGGGATATTGCAATTCATTAGAAACTCCTTGGAATTGTAAGTGCTCTTCTAGCGCTGAAGACAGAAGTAGATACAAATTCTAAGCCTTAATTAAATGATCTGACACGAAGTACTCATCTGTAAAGGTAGCTGTGTGCCACGATGGGATAGGCTCAGGGATCCTACTTAGATGGGATGGCCAGTATATTTATCTTTCAAAATGTTTCTAGCTGTGAAATGAGATTAGATCTATATTTTATGTAAGAACAGTTTGTTCTTGCGGAACAGTCTTTCCATTTTTACTTGAAATTTTTTTGGATTTTTTTTTTAATTAAAAAAACACTGAAAACTAAAAATCTGGTTTAGTCTAATCCTACAGGATGAAATCTCTGTCTTTAAATATGAAAAAAATGCATATTTACCTTAATGATCTTAATGTAAAAATGGTTGTAGAAAGCTAAACTGTGTATTTAGGGCAAGTGTTCAGAACAAAGTGATTGTCTGTCTTTTGCCTGGTCTTTTTCCCCAGAGGAATCCTCTTTTTGGCTCCCTCTGTATGGAAACATGTGCTGCCGTTTAGTTGCTCAGCCTTCCTGCATGACTAGGGACATGATGGCAGGATTTCTTAATCAGCAGGTAAGAGGACCTTGCTTGTGTTTACATCCTCCTCTGTTAATAGCTGTCACTAAGAGTCAACTGTTACAACATTTGCTTTTACCTGAAGTGGTTTCTTGAGAACTGTTATTTTTTACCTGTTCTGCCTAGAGCAAGGGGAAAATTGTCTCACAGCTGCATTTACAAACAATACCTTCTGTGGATAAGTGTGAAGAAATAAATGTTTCCTTGGCGTGCTTATCAATAAAATGATTTAGGCTGTTACATAAAGATCAAATATAGTTGTTTCAGAATTGGCTTAGGCTGGTACTTGACAGCACCAGTCCTCGTAATCCTGCGGCTCTCATCCTTCCACATACCTCTCATTGTGCTAGCACAAGAGTTCATATCACAGCACGGTGAATCTGACTAGTGAACCGAGCCATATTTAAACTCATCCCTTCAAAAATGATTCATATGAACTCAGTTTACTTCTCTATTTTGGTTCATTACACAACCAGGCAAACGAGAAGGTGATAGCAGAGGTCCAGAGGGGCCGGGTGTGCTAAATTACATGCTTTAAACTAGTTGTGAAACTATAATGCATTTATGAAAGCTGTCCAGAAAATTTGTTTGAGAAAGAGGAAATTCTAGACAAATGCCTTTGCTTGACATTTGTTGAACGTACTATGTATTTCCACAATGAGTTACTCTTTTAATTTTTCTCATTGTGCAATTTCTGTAGCAAATAAAGGTGGTTTTTCTTACAGCAGACACTAGTTCTAGATTTCATTCTGAATGAAACAACAGATTCTGTATTATTAGTCTCACATGGCAATAAATCTGCAAAAACTGTAAAACACCAAAAGAGATTTAAAGGATTGCTAACATTTCAAAAATCAGTGACTCTGAAATGTTCTGCAGCAGAAAGTGTTTGAGGAAAGAATTCAGTGTGGCTAAGTTTTGATCATGCAGGGCTGATCTGTGTATACCTTGTAATATGCTCTTAATTTGTAGTTCATGTTTGGCAATTTCTGACTATTTGTTTCCTTTAGCAAATTACAGAAAGTCTGACTAGCTGGAGGAGGCTGTATTGCGTGCTAAGAGGTGGCAAGCTCTTCTGCTATTACTCTCCAGAAGAAATAGAGGCTAAACTGGAGCCAGCATTGACAGTTTCCGTCAACAAGGTAAAATTGGTTGTATGGGGGTTTTTTTTGGTTTGGGTTTTTTGTTGGTTTTGGGGGAGGTTGTTTTTGTTTTAAGAAAAACCTACAGTCACTGGGGCTCTAAGCTGCTGGTATGCAGAGCACTTTATGGGGAGCATGTGGGTGGGATATGCTTCAGTGAAATTTGCAGTTGCTTAATTTTTTAGCAAGCACATTACATTTCTTAGTTGTGGACAGAAGTTCCATCTATTGCATTAGACTAGTGACACAGAGGTAAAAAAGGAGGATGTTTTTCCTTAGGAGAAGTGATCACTTGTTATATGACAGTTCTGTAAGACAGGCCTTGGAAATGAATTGCTTCGCAATTCTCTGGTAGACTTTTGTCCTCAGCAAGGTGGAATTTTAACAAAAGCTCTTTTGTTGTTGCGTGTTATTTGCCCACAGTCTTAATTAGAAGGAGAGCTGGAAAATGGTTCAAAATATTTTAGTGCCTTAAAATAAGCTGCTTTTCTTAATACTGGTTTTGTACAGGGCACAATGACTTTGAAAGTTCTGTTCTCTAGGATGACATTACTGCTGCTTTTCATACCATGATGGGAAAGGTTAAGTTTAAAATGTGAAGTCAAAATGTTACTTACTATTTGGCTGAAGAAACATTAAATATTACTTCAAATTAAATACTTTGGTATTCAATTTAGGAATGTTATTGGGAGGACCTTCTAGAATGGTGAGCATTAGTGTGAACAGATGCTTTCAAAAACTGTTTTTGGTGCAGTTATCAAGAGTTAATATCACATAAGGATGAGCAGAGGAACTTAATGTTATTTGCAATTGACATAGCTGGATTTGTCTTACATAAGTAAATAGACACATTTGGAAACTGTGGTAAGCACAGGTCGATCTGGATTCCACTGCTGTACTGCTGTTAGCACTTAATGCCAACACTAATTCTGAAAGAAGCATTCCTCCCGTCCAGTCACTTGTTCAGGCTGCTGTGCTTCTTTATGCCAGGGCAGGCATTAGGGCAGCTGACTGATGAATTGGACAAGGGAACTGATGTGGTTTAGAATTAGCTCATTTTGGGGGCAGGAGGAGGGTTGGCTCAGCTGTGGTTCCCTTTAATAGGTTCTCTTATCCAGTTTGATACGTGGCTACACAAATGCTTGTGTGGTACGATAACAGGGCCAGGCTATGATTGGCAACGTGTAGGAACATAGAGCAATAAAGAACTGCTTCTTGCATCAGCAGTATCAGCATTTCATGGCTTTAAAGTTTCTGGAAAATACGACTGCATTCTCACCTAGAGTGAGACTCATATATAAACCAAAATTTAAACTAGATATAATAATGTGACCTGTTAATGTTAGGACTTCTTTTTAAATGTGCTAAGATTTAAATTGATTCCTTAATTAAAAAGAACTTTCTGCTAGTGCTGTATCTTTTAATAGAACCATTTTTTTTCTTCCGATTGTTCATGCATTTACATTAAATAGATGTTTAGACAGTGATACATATTTAAGCAGGTTTACTTGCTTACCTCTTCAGTCACTTTTAATTGCATTAGCCTTTACCATAATCCTGTTTTCCAGCTGTTCACAATATCAGTTAAGAAATGGTAAACTTTAATAAATTATGGAATTATTTCATTCATATTCTAAAATGTAACAGTAAAATTTTTAAAAATTATCTGTGGGGCTACCTCATATCTTTCCTTGGAGGTCTGTGTTTTTGTCTATATCCTTGTTTTGCTTTTCCTTGTAAAATAGCCATATTCTGCTGAAGTATTTTGTTCCTCCAAGTTACCAATACATTTAACCTCAAATCCAGCTTAATGAGCCTTTGCTGGGAGACTATTTGTACATTTGCAGTGTCCTTAAAGCTAACACGTAGAAGGTACATAAATCATGTCTCTTATACCATTTTACAAAAATGTCAGACTGCTGAAGAATATGGCTGTGAATCCTTCTTCAATTTAAATTAAAACCAGAAAAGATTTGCAATTTAAAATATATTTGGATACTTTATTACTTTAACAGTTTCTCTTGAAAATAGCTTAATGCCTGCAGATATTTTTTTATTCCTTTGTTATGAAATTTCTCTTATGGATTAAATGAAAGCAAACTAATCATACGGGCTTGTCTGCTACATGTTGTTATAGAAACAGCAATTTCAAAATGAAAGTTGAGATTGAACGTCAACTCTGGACATTCTAACTAAAATCTCTTCTGGTTGTATATGTGGCATTTTCATTTGTAATATGAAGCTGATCCTTTACATGTAATTGAAAGATACTTTCTGAAAAGTAATGAAATCATCTGGATTTATGAGAAACTCTCTGGAAAATATTCACACTGATAGCCTTATTTCCCATTCCCTTTGAATCGAGACTTGAAGAAGCCATTAAGACCAGCAAAATCATTACTTCAACTTCAGATGACTTCACTGCTACTGCTGTTGAGCAAGAATGGTTCTGCAGTTCCTATTATGCAAGTGCTACTATTATTGTTCCAGCTAAATGTGATTATAACATATTTTATTGCACAACTAAGTAGGAAAAGAGAAATGATATTTTCTGTAGCAAAGAAAATTTGCTGGAATCCAATTTTAACAAGAAATACTCTTTATGGGCCAGTTCCTGAATTTTTTTCAAGTTCTTCTCAGTTTGAAATGAATAATAAAGGCCTTGCGTACATCTGATAGCTTAGCAAATTCGTGCATGTGCCAGTGGTTCGCATTAGTTGCTCAGTATTTGGAATGCTATGTCCTGGTCATAGATGATAAAATGTTTTTTTTGGCCATGTATGCATGAAGCTTGAGGAATTCTGGGACTTTGCTTCAAGTTAACATAGGCCTGTGATTTCTTTCCTGGCATATTTTGGCAATGCTGTTTTTGTTCTGGTGCCACACAGTGCGGCAGGCTATCTCCATACAGCTATCTCCATGTTCATGCTAATCATTGAGGTGAACAGGATGAGGAACAACAAGTGTGTGCAGCCGTGGGCTCAGGGTTTATAGGCTGGTTGCTAAACAGTGTAGCAGGAGTGAAAGGACAAAATCAAACTGGTATTTTTGCAGACTATTACCTTGAATGACAGTACTTGCTGGAACATCAGTTCTGGGCTAGGTCAGATAGAGAAATTCACTGGAAAATGTAGCGATGGCTGCAGCAGCATAACTTCAAGGAAACCATGCAGTATTTCCGGGGAGTTTACCCTTGGACTGGAGTAGAAGGGTATCAATACGAGTTCTCAACCATGTGAACATGTAGGGAGCCAGCAATATGAGCAATATTCTGTGTGTACATCAAGGGACTAGATTATCAAACTAGAGCATCCCTGAAAGTATCTATGTTCTTCGTAGTAAGGAGTTTGTCCCACTTGTTGGCTTAGACAAGCCTTCATACCTGTGAAAATATTTTGGAAAAGTACAAACTAGTTTGGTGCCTCCAAGCGTCTGGTCACATTGCTCAGTTTAGTCCTGCAATTGCTCAAAAGAGATTGTGGCTGCGGGCAGAAGAAGTAGATGTGATACCCAGATCCCACATGGTCAACTTCATAATGCACATGCTCAAATTCAGTGGTTTGGAAACTATGCTTTATGGCTCCACAGAATGCTAACTGGTCATATAATGCCATCTCCTTCTCCTGGTTTTTAGCTACTGCATTGCACCAAAGATAGCTAAAATGACGTAGAAATCCTAATATTGCTTTTCCATGTTATACTTATGCGTTATACTTACCGTCCAGGGGCCATAAGGATGCTACATTAATACAAGTTCACAAAAGAACGAGGACGAAAGGAGGAAATATTTGTAGCTGATCAGGTGAACTTGGCATTGTGCATAAATGTGTTTGAAAACTATAATTTTGAATTTAACCTTATTTCCCTGCTTGCCTACAACAGACGCTCTGGAAATTATTAACATTACAGCAGAAATCAACAGATTATATTTTGTTTCTAGAGTTGTGTTGTTATTTCTTGTTTTTTTTTTCTGGTAATAAAAACATGAAGGAAGTTTGTTATATATGATTTGGTTAATTTTAAAATAGATACACAGAACAGGATCTTGGTTTATTCAGTATTTTTCTCAAGAACTGTAATTTGCTTTGATATCTTAAAATGATCTTTATAACCGGTTCTCCTCAGTGTGTTGGGATTGGCTTGGCAGGAATGTGCTGCACCTTAGCAATAAAAGAGTTTGTGCTCTTTCTGTCTTTTCCCCCTGTTTTTGCGTTTGTTTTGTTTTGGGTTTGGTTTTGGGGTTTTTTTTTGTTGTTGGTTGGGGTTTTTTTATTGTCTTTTTAGCTTAAAAGATGAGCCTTCCAGAGGGGTATTATCAGGCAAAGAGATTTCTTTATCTAGGGGAAAGGGTATAGAGTAAGGTTCATATTTACATTCCATTTAAAAAAAAAAAGAAATAATTTTCCTTTTTAGTCTTTCCTCACCTTCAAAAAAAAAAAAAAAGTCTTTTCCATGTAGGATGTCAAACTGGTTTCAGCTTCCCCTAAAGGGTCATTTGAGTTCAAGATTCAACTCAGTTTTTCCTGTTCCAATCCACTGATTGTTCTTGTCTTTACAGTGGCTGTAGCAGAGTTGGTTCAGTGGTCTGTCAGACTGCAAAAGGTTCAGAGTTATTATAACATGATACCTTAAGAGGCTTTTGTTGTTGTTGTTGTTTGGGTGGGTTTTGTTTTGGGGGGGGATTTTCGTTGTTAAGTGGAACTGAGCATGTAAGGTAATTCACCCAAGCTTGGTAAATTCAGCAGCCCATTACTATAAAGGCATCTTGTGTCACTCCTTAAATATTCAAGCATCAGATATAGATTGTTACTTGAGGATTTATCTCCTTTGAATAATACCATAGTTGTGGGGTAAAACCTGCAGGAAACATCATTAAATAAACTTGTGTGTATGGTATGCTTGAAGTTCTTACCTGTCAAATGTTAATCTATTTGATTTAATTTTTTTGCTGGTATCTATGGTTACCTGAGTTAATGGGATATAGAGCACTTATGGATGAATTACTTCATCTCCTATTTTTAGACAGAAGAATTTAAATGAGCATATCCATCAGATATGCTACAAGCAGCTGTTGGTATTTCAAATGGTTACTTCAGTAATGCATTTAAAATACGGGGAATGTTCTGTAGAGTAATTTTTGTTTTTCTGAGTATCAGAACTAGGCTTATCCCTGTGGGATCCCATGTGTAAACTTAATTTCTGTAGGTGTATGTTTAACATCTTTAGCAAATTTTTGACATTTGGTTGAATTGTGTAAAAAGGAACATGGTTGATCTGTCTCCACTGTGTTTGGAGGAGTGCCCTGAGGCACCTTTGTGGTCAGATTTGCTGTCCATCCAGATGGGAGACATTCAAACACAACCCTGGCTGTGGTTGTTGGCTTCCTTCAAAGCCAGGGGCGCTCCTTGTGCTAGGGACACCCTTGTGTGGCAGGAGGGCACTGCATGGTCCTAATGTGGGTCAGGCAGCCTCTGTCCTGCCAGGCTCCAGACCAGCCAGCTCTAGGGTGCTGGCTGACTCCATGGTGCCAGAAATCATCCCATCAGGATTTGGGATTAGGCTGCTCTCCTGGGTATGCCAAAAATCCTTTTAAGAGCAGTGTTGTAACAAGCCATTACTTGTTCAGTCAGGTTGAATTGTACATGCAAAGGTATTCCCAGGGTTTCTGCTTTTACTTTTGTAAATAAAGTAATGTTAATTACTTTAATTTGTTCATCATGTTGTGGTGAGCAGCAGTGTTGACCAGTTTTGCTCTGGACATTTTTTACTGGTATTTTATCAGACTTTTACTAAAATCTTTCAGTATTTTACATATGAAAAAACCACTTTTCTCTCACTTAGGTGTAAGTTCATTTTTTTTACTGTAGTAATGCTGTAACCAAGAAACTAGATACTATGAAAATACCACTGCATGTAGTCTAGACGATAAAAATCAATTGAACTACATTCCTGAACAGAAGGGGAAACCTTGTCTGTAACAGTGCTGCTGCATAACCAAGAGCCTTACTACCATTAGCTGAAAAGACCTGATAGACTTGTGATATACTTCTCATATATTTTTAATGTTTCTATGTAGCCCTCCCTAATTAAGGCAAAACTAAGGTGTCTTTTGTAATGACGAGGGGGATTTTTTTTTTAATATTAGAGCAAAATGTTTTTTTCATGCTGGAAATTTGTTCTAGTGGAACTGTATGGGTAACTGCTACAAGTGCTCCTTTAAATGTGAACTAGGTAAGTTTCTTTTTAAATTTCCTGTCACTGCAGTATTAGCCCTGAATGTCCTGATCCACTTAGATGAACATAAAATAGATACAAGTTTGGAATACATTGCATAAACAATGGCCCAAGGTAGTACAGTGGGAAACCTAAATAGTAGCGGTAACAATGTGGTTTTCCAGCTGAAGAGTTCAGAGAAAAGGAGCCGCTTGCTGTTATTTTAGATTATTCACTAAACTACTGTGGAGAAGAATAAGCAGTGTGAGAAGAGCTGGTGAAGGCAGAGGGAGGGGAAACAGAGAATGTACATTCTGTAATTCAGAATTAAACTGCAATAATTGTGCTCTATTCCCTGACTTTTCATATTTTATGCCATTTTAATGGTTTTATGAGAAAATATTTTTATAAGCAGTTCTTTACACTAGTTCCTTTTTTAATTGGAAAGTAATCTGGATTAGATAAGAGGACAAATGATACCTCCCTTACACTGTCGTTGGCCATAAGGTGATACCGGTGTGGAGCTGAAGCAATAACTCATTACCACAGTTTGTTATTCCTAGGAAACCAGAATTCGAGCCGTGGATAAGGACTCCAAGAGAAGAACTAATAATTTCTCTGTTACCAACCCTGTGTCTGCAGCAGCTGTGACACAACTTTTTGCTACTGACAGTAGGGACGAACTTCATAAGTGGATGGAGGCTTTCTGGCAGCACTTTTATGATCTGAGTAAGTAAGCAGGCAGTGCTGGCAGTGTGCCCTGCAAGCAGGGTAACATCAAAGGGATTTTTGAACAATTTGAATTGGAGTTGCCCCATAAGCCTTTGTTTGCGACAATGAGAAGAAAAATGTTCTTTGGGATAATACTGGGTGATGGTCTAAGCCATCTGAAGGCAAATGTTTGACTAAATCAAAGCCCACATATTCACTCTGAGTTTTTGCACTGAACCAGGAGCACAATATGTCCATCAATCTCAAGAGAACTTAGTCTCTTTTAGATTAGTTCTACAAAATTTTTTTTTTAAGGACTGCTAAATTCTCACCATCTCTTCCTCCACTGTGGCAGAAAGAGTCCACCTCTGCCTGGGCATCCTAGCAGTGGTGCATTGGTTTTGTGAGGCTCTGCAAGTATGAATCCTTTGGGCATAGAAGCCTTAGTGGGAAGTGGTGAGGATGCTGGATTCATCTGGGGCCTCAGCTAGGATGCAAGTTCGGCCAGCCCTTGCAAAGGGGGCACATATATGTGGGATTTCCTTGCTCATCACTATTATGGATGAATTAAATTGCTATTTGTTGCAATAGGATTACTTGATGTTGTTGGTACAGCTAAGGTTTTTGGTACCCCTTGTCCCATGGGAATATGCTCATCTAGCTACAGTCCAATCCAGTCATGCAAATATGCTGCTTACTTGAACCTGGTAAAAGCTGTACTTGGAGCTTCGTAACAGCTGGTACAAATGAGATGATAAATTGATCGACCCTGATCCTTTGGCTAGCCTCTGGAACAGCCCTGTTCTTACATGAGAGAAGAAACTCACTTATTGGTGTGAAACAGTGATACAAATGGTATTGAAGTAGTATACTATGTTGCTTGTTTAACACCAAATATTTAAGAACTATATCTATCTAATTTCTCTTTGTCTTTTTCCTCTGCTTTGGTAGTTTGACTCACAGGTTTATTAGGAGTAGAGAACAACTGTCAGTTATTATGCTGTCATTGACAAAGTATAGTTGGCTCCTGATAGTCATTTTTATCAGGTCACAAAACAGAACGAGGTAGATTAATGAAATATCAGTCTTTAGTCAGGGGCCACGCCAATAAAATCAGTGAATTGAGGCTGTGGAAACTCGATATTGTAGTTCGTATTTCTAGTCCTTTCTAGCTCTGATTTACAATGAGAAAAGGCTCTATCAATTAAAGAAACACACCAAGCAAAAACTAGGGCATCCTCTCTAAATTAGCCATAGAGTGGGGTAAAAGAACTACTTATTCATTATAGATAGAATACCCATGGATTTTTTTGAGACATTTTCCTTAGGTTCAGAAAAAGTGGGTCACTTGGCATTTAAATGCCTTTTTTCTTCCCTGGTTCTAAAATTCTCTTAAAATTAATGTGCTCAGAAAACTTGGAATGATTGGTATGAGCAAAGTAATTTTACTGTGTCTTGTTTTCCTTAAGGTCAAAATCTATTAATAGAAAAAGAGGTTTCCTTGTCTGCTAACAGATAAAAGGCAAGTTATCCTCTATTAATGACAGAACATTCCTTTACTATAACATTGAAACATAGTTGTATAACAGCCAGCTTGCAGTATATTGGAGGTTGTTGTTGATAACTTCATGAAGCTTCCCTAACCTGAAATTATTATTTTTTTACTTTTTTTTTTTTTTCCTGATGCATTTATACTGTGTTTGAGGATTTGAAGGCAAATCTTGATATTTCACCTTCACAGTATAACAGTACTGCTGGGATGCTTAAATGAAAGGTAGTAGCTTATGACTTTTGTGCTAAGAGAATGAGTTGAAAATACAAATGCATCCTGAGCATTCTTGCTAAACAAAAGTAACTGCTTACTGTTTAGCATTGCTTTGGAGAGAGTTTCCTAACACAACTTAGTAACTTTGATTTTTTTCAAGCTGAAGTGTTTAAGTTCCAGTCATTGTTCCCTTTTCTCTCTCAGGCCAGTGGAAACATTGTTGTGAAGAACTTATGAAAATTGAGATTATGTCACCACGGAAACCACCTTTGTTCTTGACAAAAGAAGCGACCTCCGTCTACCATGATATGAGTAAGTGGGATTTGTCTTTTCAAGTTGCAGGGTAACAGAAACAACATTGCCTTTATTCAGATGGCTTCTGGTGTTGATGTTGAAACAGTGAGGTTTTCAAGGACAATTCAGACAATGAAAGAGCAACATAATTGCATACCAAGAAGTTCATATTAAATCTGAATTTGTAATAGCACAAATAATGAATACATTTTTATACCTTGAGCCAAAAAATCTGCCATCTGAACTCTAACAAGGGAGCCCTGAACACATTAAAAAAAGCTGTCGCTAGAAATAAGCGCTCATCATAAGAGTAGTATAAAGCTCAGGAAATGTAAAGGTAAAATAGTCCAGTCTGCAAAGCAATAACATCTTTAACTAGTTGCAGGAAGTCGATCTGCTGTTCTCAAAGCCATTTAAAGGCTTACCTAACATAACTTACTTAATTGTTTGGTCTTTGGTAATGATGTTGAAAAATATGCTTGGAAAATCTAGCTAGCATGTATTTGAGGCTTGTATTTTTGCAGAGCAAAATGGTATGCAGCAGGATTATTTTAATAGTTTCATTACAGAAATAATATTTACAGACTAGAAAAAGTAGGTCACTTTGTTTTAATGGATCCAGCGCAGTATTGACTGGGAAACACTGTACAACTATAAATGCCTGCCTGCTTGCTGCTTGAGATTGGAACTGTGAAGATGCTCAAAATGCCGTGTGGGTCACTGAGTTACCGGGCATCAGAGCACTGAAGAGTCAAGAGTCCTATCTAGTCCTATCTTGAATGCAGAGCAGAAAGACGGTAAATCAGCTATACAGAAGTTTTATGAAGGTAACGTGGTAGCATAATTCTACTGATACTCAAGTACATCAGTGAGGAGCAGAACACAAACTCCGTTTCACTCTTAATATACAATTTTTTTTTCCTGCTTGTCTACAGTGTTCATAGGTAAAACCCTGTGTTTAAAAATGTATTGAAAATCATTAACGTGTGACCTGCAATAGTAAAGATTCGAGGCTAGTACTACTGCAGTATACATAGAAAACTCAATATGAGGGATAAGAAACAGAGCAAGACAGTCTTAAAGCGTGCAAAGAAAAATGATATATGTAAAGATGTCGCATTTCCTGCAGGCTGGAAGCACAAGAATATTTAGTCATAGACTTTCATGGGCCTTCTGTGAAACAAAATTTTCAAAGCACTATACAACAAAGTATGTTTAATATCTAATAGGTTTCCTAGTAGTATGTTAATTTTTTTTCTACTTGTACTTGGAAGGAAATAACAATGCTAGTGCCTCAGTACCAGCTGTCACAAAAACAGTTCCCTCCTGTCACCTCCATTGTCTCTTTGAAAGCATATGTAATCTTTTCCATTTCATCCATTAATACTCTTAACAGCAGTCCAGACTTCATGAGACACAGCTAATACAGTTTTGTATTCTGAATAGTAATAACGAAATACATCGCAGTAAAATCACTGGTAGTGTTTTAATCTGAGTTAATTGCTGTCCCTTAAAATTACAGACATTGATTCTCCAGTGAAACATGAGAGTTTAGCTGATATCATACAAAGAAAAATCGAAGAGAGTGATGGTGAGTACCTGCTTGGCCAGCAAAAAGAGTCTGCATCTTCCCTATGGGCTTCACTCTTTGATGGATCTCATGAGATGGTTGTTCAGAAACACATGCATCTGGGCCCAAAAGGAGATACTACAAGTCCTAATGACAGCAGAGGAAAGAAAAGAAGAGCTCCACCACCACCCTCCGATAAGTCACCATACAGTGCTAAAGCACAGGTGAACACAGAGCAATTGGGCAAGGAAAACTGGGAGAAGTCTGACTTCACATCTGGTAGTAGTTCTTTCTTTGATTCAAAGTTATCTGTGAAACTGCAGCAGTTGCAGACACCTATTGCTGCTCCTCGCAAAATTGGTCCTTGTAGAAAAAGCAGTTTAGCCGGCCATGGGAATCCCGTTTCATTGGTGAACAAGGCTGAGTCTGAAACGAAACCAGTACCAACCCCTACACAGAAATGCATCATAGAAATGCTAGACCCTAGATCGTGGTTGCAGCCATAGACATCATAATTAGCTTAAGAGAGTCTCTGGAATTCTAAGTTTCTCAGCCTTCTGTTATAGCTCTTGAGTAAAAATAGGTTTTAGCATATAGCTTAAAAGTATTGAGGCTGAAGTTTTTTTCTTTTAGCCAGGGCATTACTACTAGCTGCAGTCTCAGCTGTACTCAGCTGTATTGCTAACATCTAAATAATTGCACTAGTAACAGGGGGAGTTTTCTCTATCTGAAATAATGGTGCTACTTCTGAAGAGAGTGGTTCAGTACTTTCCCTTCAAAAAACCAGCAGAGCTCAGGTTAGCTCAGTGTCCCTGCAGCAGAGATGTTTCCATTGCCTTCTGCTTAGTCCCTCAGCTGAGTTCCTCCTCAGACTAGTTCAAGTGGGAATTTCACACACATTCAGCACAGATCTTTGCTTGGGCTCTGTGCTTGGCTTCACCTAAAATATTCTTATCTCTTTGTCACTGTTTGGGAACCACTGTTTATAAAATAACATACTGTAAAAAGTTATTGTGCTCTTCTGAACAGTTCTGTAACTCCGTATGAATTTCTGAAACGGTTCTATCAATTTAGTGTGGGATCTCCCAAGTTCTTGCTGGTGCATGTGCTGTCTGAATGGACCAGGATTATCTGTGTAGGCGCAAGAATGTGACCCATCACTGCCGCTTCTTTCGGACTAAAGCGAACATTTAAAAGCAGTACTGCGTATGAACACCTACTCAGGGTTTCATTTTTATATTTATGTGTTTTCTGATGAATGGGGCTCCGTAGCACAGCTTCTCCTTTGTGGAGCCTCTCAGCTGTTCCTGGCAGGTAGCAAGTTTCTAAACACGGCAGTGTTACTGGTAAACAAATAGGGGTTTTTTCACCATTCTTCTTGAAGTAGCAGAGAATAAGTACTGCAGGTGAAAATACTGAATTTTTATATTCTTCCATCACACTGTTCACCATTTATGTAAGAAGCATGGGTTATTAGTCTTCCCCGTAAAGAAAAGATTCAGTTCTCCTAGATCCGTGGCTTAAATATCCAACCCTTTTCTTGTTTGATGCTGGAAATTTTCCAAGAGAAAAGGTCTGCTTGTAGATCTCCCTCCAGAGCCTTGGTATTTAGACCTGTGCTGAAAGAGTCAAATCAGCAACCGTATACATACAGTTCATTAATTTTTTTCTTTTTTTCTGAAGTGCAAATGACTTTGGGAGTTTTACCATTTTTCCAGAAGATATTGTGCGCATGGTTGGTTTGTTGGTTTTATCTATTTTTTGTCTTCTGCTAAGCTCTGGGCTGCACAGCAGTAAAAAGGTATCTGATGAATTCCTGCCGCAGTTCACTGGCTATTTGGGATGGGGCTTGAGAGGCAGGTCTCATTTACAAATCCTTTCGCAGGATTAGAGCCCTTCGTTTCTGAAATGTCCTTGTTCATTCTTCGTTTAATCACATTCCATTTTCCCTCTGAAACAACCATAGTCATTCTCACAATAAATCATGCTGTTACTTAAGTGAATGGTTTGTGAATGGTTTATAAATAGGAACAGAAAAACTGAAGAATAACTACATGATTATGTAAATCAGACAGTCGTCTAAGTGGACTGTGCAACTCTGAACAAGAAATAGGAAAAATAAACAGGGGAGAAAAAAAGCCCATTTTCTAAAATACAGCTGCAGTTTATTTAGCTTTAAATCTAGCCTTAAATGTTACTGTGCTCTGGAAAGAAAGAATACCTTTTACTTGGTAACCTGCTTCCATTTAGTTGTTACATTTCAAAATAAATCTCATAAATATATAAGGCAAGAAGGCACCATAATGAGGATTTATTTTTAAATTCAGCAGGCCATTGAATTTCAACTAGCAGTTTCTCTATTAAATTCAGTGGCTTTGTTTTGAACTGAACATACATATTTTAGGAAGGCATTTAATATTAATTTAAAGTCTTCAAGTGATGAGAATTGACTCATACCTCCTATTGCAATAGTTAATTACCCCACGTACATCTTTCACTTGATTTTCTATTTGCATTTCTAGCTCCACCTTAAGTTATTTTGGTCTTTTTATGCATTTGATTGCTCATATTGATCTTTGTAGTATCAGCTTTTCTAATTGCTGGTATGTAGTTATATATCATGATTATGTCCCTTTTAACCTTTTCTCTGATGAGATTTACTGAATTCCTTAACTTTCTTATGGCAATGAATGTTATCCAAGACTAATTAATCTTCACGTTCTTCTCTGTACCCCTCATGTATTGAAATATTTTTAAGTGTGGCATCTGAATTAGATGCCACATGTCAATAGTGATCCATCAGGACTGTATAGAGACATAACGTGATCCTCTTACTCTGATTAGTATCTTCCTTCCCTCTTTCCTCAGAAATTGTATTATCCTTTCTTTGTGGAAGCATCACCTTGTATGCTGGCTTTTATGGCTCAAGTCCTCTTCAGAGTCTTTTTCAAGCATGCGGTACATCATCCTCTTATTATCCTACCTTATTCCTTCTTAGAAATATACACTGTATTTTACTGGCATTAAAATACTGCTCGTGAAGTGATCCAGATTGCTCTGTGTAAGTGACCTGTCCTCATTCTTTACTACTCCAGCAGTCTGCATGTCCTTTGCAAATTTATTGCGAGTGATTTTTACAGTTTCTTCCAGATCATTGATTTTTAAAATTGAGTGCAAGGCAAGGTTTGTAGAGAGAAGTGATAAGTTTTTATTACATCAGTGACATGGGTAGGGGGGTAGGGAAAAGCAAACAGACAGGCCATTGAGTTCATGCCCCTTTTTTTCCCACAGTCTTAAAAAAATTGAGTAAGATGGAAAACAGCTATATTTCTTGTTGGTTCCCTATTAATATTGTCATTCCGTAGTTTTCTGTCTGCAACATAACATTCTATATTGATTTGATCACTATGCAGTAGTACAATACAATTTGAGTGCTATTGAACATAATACTGATATTTTAAAGAAAATGACGTGTTCATCTGTTTTTCAGTAGGTGACTTAGGGTTGGGTGCAGGTGACGCCTCAGTGCAGGTGTCTTTGCAAGCCGAGCTAACCATGTCAAAGAGTAAAGTACAATCTCTTGTTCAAGACCTATTCTTTGTGAAGCTGTGTTGATTGACATTTTATATCTTTCCTTAAATTAGACTTGTACAAGACAGCTTAGTCACCACTAAGCAAACCAGGCCATTAGTTACCTGGATCGTGCTGTTTCAGAACGAGAGTGTTGGTCTTACGGTCCCGTAAAACGTCATGGCAGTGTTGAGACTTGTGTAACTAGTTACACATTTAGGCTCCTACGGATGGAAAGGCTTCTGCTGCCGAATGTAGTTTCTGTTATTTTAAACCACTATATAATCCTTCTTATGAAGCATCAGTTGACTTCAGGTTGTAATATGTATTGTTATTTGGTCTTTTTTTTTTTTCCTCCTCTCCTTCTATATTGCCATCTATTATTGCCTTTGCATCTTCTGTTAAGCAAGTTGGTTTAACTGATAAAAACTGCAGGCTACCAGCAAATGTTGATCTTGGCTTTAAAGTCAAGTCAGTTGTAGGAAATACATTTGTACTCACTTCTGTCTACGCAACAGAACAGAAATATTAGTAATAAAAACAAAGCATAATTTTAGGAGTATAATTAGAAGATATATCTGTGAGGAAAACTGACATTTTTTGGCCTTTCCATATAGTGACAAATTGTAGTACTTTGTTATTTATACTGCTCCCTTATCTTTGCGTAGACTTGTTCAGAAATTAGAACTCTTCCTTTGGTTTTTTTTTCTCAAGTTTTCCTGACTATGATGAGGATGAATATCCAAAACAGAAATTAAGACCAACAAATGGCTTGTACCCAAGCACTCTAATAGAAGGAAGGCACCTATGTTGCGTGTGATACGGTGATGTTTTAGACTTTGCACTGATTCACTTCCCAGAATGTGCAGTTTCAAGGATGTGGCCCAGGGCTGTCACTGAAGCCCGTCTATTGGTAGTGCATGGGGCTGGGGAGCTGTTGGCTTTCGTCCTTCAAAGTGGAGGTGAGGCGGAGTCTAGAGGCAGAGGTAGAAGGCAGCCTGTTCCTTACCAGACATGGTGGAAACCCTGTAACTGCTGCTTCTGGGCGCTAAAAGAGAAGGTACCCATTAAGCCATCTTATCAGTTGCATTCCATCATGAGGGTACTTCACTTGCATGACTCAAAATATCAGTGATCAAAACCCAAAAGTCGTTTATTAGCAACTATAAACAGTGCCAAAGTAAGAAATATTTCACAAAGGCACAGATGGCATTACCCAGCCTCCTGCTGGGTTTAGGCTTGGAAGACAGCAGAAGGTCTGTGGCTTCTCCCAGCCCTTGCATCCCGTTGCCCCATGTTCACATTTGTGCAGGCAAGTTGGTGTGCTGCTGCCTGGCAGCAGAGTTCATGGAGAAACAATATTTGTCCATAGACATGGCACCCAGATTGAACTGCTCAAACTGCCCAGTGTGGCACAGTGAAGGTGTTGGTGTCATCTGCTACTGCTGAACAACACATGTGATCAGGTACTTTTCTGAGGAATATGTCAAGCCCGCTCTGAAAATTATACCTGCTTGTTTGCTGCTGGAATGAATTAATTGCTGCTTAAAAGCAGAATTAAGTAGTGAGATTGCCATCGTGAGGTTGGGCGGAGACAATAGTCAACCTAAACTCTTCTTCTAGGAAGTACAACTTGAAAGCAATTGCTGGTCCAAACTTGAATATAAATTTCATAGAACATGAATGACTTCTGAAATATTGACTGAACAAGACTTAATTTAGTAGCATTTCATATTATACCTAATATCTTCAGCTGTTCACTTGGTCTTAGAACGGTAGACGGTACCTGTTGCAATTTTAAAGACATTTGCTTAAAATGTTTACATTTTTACTAGTATTGTCATTTTATTTTTTTCTGTAGTAATTAGATCAATACTTATTTTATGGTGGTTTGTACATATTTGGAAATACTGTCCTAGTGTTCAGAGCTGATTTGTAATTAATGTAGATTGCCTTAATAGAAAAATTTAGATTTGGACACTAATGTATTGGGAAATGTTAGAACAGAAATCTTTTTTTGCTGCTAACATACTGTATTTCTGTTAAAATATGCAAGTGAAATTAAAAACTTTTCTGGAGTAAAACGGTTTTGGTGTGATTTTCTTCAATCTAGAACTACATTATGCTTTTCTCTAGTTTATAAACCATGAGTGATGGCTGCTGTGAAATCGAAGAACTTGCAAGCAGCTACTTTTCTGCTGGGCCTGCTGAATGCATCCCTCTAGGCTCGTACTGGTGATAGCAAACAGTATTGGCCTCAGTTTTCTGAACTGGAGGAAGGGATCAAAAACCATTTGGCAGGTAGCATTGATCGCTTTACAAGTTGTCGAGTGCATCCAGTAGATCTCTGTGCGAATATGTAAAGTTAGAAATGTTATCTGAGATGCACTTTGCTCCCACAAATGTGCCTAAATGTTTTGGTTTAGGTGCTGTCATACTTCTCTCACTGTTTTGCAAGAAAACGCATCATGAAGCAGATGTGCATCATTCCATTGGCTTTGTAAGGGGACTTCATAAATGACACCACTAATACCATCCATTAATTTTTCTCTTTCACAGGCAGTCTGGTGCTGAAGGGGAACTCCCGTTCCCCTCACCGGCTAGAGCTCGGTGTAGCACTACTAATTTAAAGCTAACTGTGCCGCTCAAGTAAAGTGTTCTTTGGGTGCAATTATTGTAAAAGAACTGTAATACACATAGAGGGAATTGTTAGACATTTTAATTTTAGAGTATTTGACTGATTTAAGAGTCCATGAAAAAAACAAAGCATGACCCATAATTGCAAGGCAAGTCAGAGCAGCTGAGCGATTGAATGAAAATCACGCTGCAGCTGAAGCTGGCTTTAAGGGATCATAGCAAAGTCAGATGTGATGATCTCTTCATATAACCATTAGCAAATGGTTCTACTGTAGTCTTTCTACATATGTATTATATATTTACAGAAAAATCTGTTTGTGAGACATCAAAATATATTGATTTTCGTGGGGAAAAAGCAATCTTTCCAGATTTTTATGTCAAGATAGCTTTCTAAATGTTCTTTATGTACCTCCCCAAAGGGAGAAAAGTTATAGTAACTAGTGAAGTGTCTTTTATTCTGTTGAGGCTTTTCTTCATATTTCTATAAACTTCTTCCAAAACAGTTACAAAAGATTATACTTTATAATGTACATTCTCTCACCTGAGGGTTTTTTGGGATATTGTCCAGTGTCACCGGTGTCAGAAGGTGATACAGGAATACCTGCAGAAGGAAACTGCAGAGTTGTTTCACACACAGCCAGGTTCTTCTTAGCAGTGAGTAGTTACAAACTATTTTATATGAAGACGTGGGAAGCCTTTTATCCTGTCAAACCTTCACTGTATGTCTGTGTCTGGACATGAATACATAGTGGCAGTTAAAAGTAAAAAATGGTATGTTTTAATTTACCTAAATTTTGGCATCACTATTGCTTTGTAGAACTTGCTGTTTGATTATATGCCACAAGAGTTTTCTTTCCAAACATTAAAATTTGTCTATTTTCATTTGCTAAGAGGGAAAGAGTCAGTAATTTTTTGTTGTCACTGGTTATAAAGGTGGTACCAAAATACAAATATCTTTGCTTACCTTTTTCCCCCTGAAGGCTAATGGCCCCAGTTTCTTCCATCTTTCTTTGGATTATATTTTCCAATTAGTGTCTGTTTCAAAATCCCACATATATTTTGACGATGTCTTTCGTGAGCTAGGTGCCCAGAGCTGAACACATATACCTAGCTCAGGGGTACACTTGATATACAGGAATATAATATGTTCATTAGTATTGCCTCCATTTTAGCTGCTCATTCTGCATTAGTGAAAAACAGACAAAAGTGTTTCCATCAGTCTATGGCAAAAATGGTCTGTGCTTAAATAAAGATGCACCTCAGGAAATAAAATAGATCATAGCACTTTTATGGTGAGCTTAACATCTAACTTACAAATTTCTTAATAGCAGGAAAAACGTTATGGATGTGTAGCTGGCACAAGTGAGCTGCTTCATCCACACAAGATTTGCTTTTCAGATGGCAGCAGCTGGTTTGCTTCCTTTGGTTGTGAGTGATCATTACTCTTCGGTCCCTCATGTCTGTACACACGGGTTGAGAGCTTTTAAAATAAACGGAGAGCAATTTAACCGACCTTCTCATGATGTGGATGTGTCAGCCAGAGTCACAACTGCCGAAGCTCTGAGCTGCTGGATTCTTAGCCTGTATATTCAGCCTGTAGGAGAATCAAAGGCCTCTGCAACTTTGCCTTTCTTCCTCCTGAATCCAGAGTTACTGACCGAACGCAGAGGGCAAGGCTGCTCTTCTTACCACTGGAGCTTTATCTCATGGTGTGGGCTGTTTGAAATGCGTGGGCCAGACGAGCTCTTCAAACATGGAAGGAACTTTGCTAAAAGTTGGAAGACTCTCACTTAAATTTTAAAGTAAGTAAATTTTAAGTAAGTGGAAAGCTTTTTATTAAGTTCAAGTCCTAAAAATGGTATTCCACACATAGCTCCAGGTCAGATTGGATTTACTATACCGCCATGCCTTTAATTCTTTATTATTTTAATAAGAGTTCATTTGTGTGTCACATCTCATTTTATTCAGGCCCTCATTAGAAAGTTCCTTAAATATTTGCTTGATCATTATCCTTCAGTAAAGAATGCTCTGCTCTCTTGGGACTAACTCGCGTTTATCCCAGCTCATGCCTACGGACTGATGCACGCTTTTCCATTTATCCATTTAAAATAATTGTATAATTCCTTGGCAAGTGGAGTTAGTGATTTCCGAGCATTAATGCATAACCTGCTATTTACATTTTTTCATAAGGATAAACCAGAACATACCAGTCTTCTGCTACTCTACAGCTTGCTAGAGTGATTAATACAAATTTCAGCAACAATTTGTTTACTTGCCTCTTTCTACATCTTTCCTTTGGCAGGGCAAATTCTGTCAACAATACCTGCAGAAAAAAAAAAAAACAACAAAAATACAGCCAATTATTTAGTTAGGCTCCATCTGTCTCTTACTGAAGCATTAAAGAGAGCCAAGGGGTTACTGCAGAAACAATTATTTGAATCAGTGTACATAGTGTATAAATTGAGTTTGGGCTCACGCATGTATAAAACAAGAGCCAAAGCGAGGGCCACAGCATCTCAGCTCCTCACCTATAAATAGGGACAGTCGTGACAGCAGTTTCCATCACGCTTTTTGAGGCATTTGTCCATAATGGTGCTGAATTTGGCAAAACAGTGGAACGTTTCATGACTGTGACCTAAATTCCACCATCCTCACAGACTTCTGAACTGGGGGCATGCAGGAAAAGGAAAAGAATTCAAATTCTTCCTGTTTCTAGAGAGATGATGCTAACAAAGGTATTTTTAATGTAACAACAGGGCAGTTTTGAAAAGCTGACTGTTAGGAGTGTGATGTGACCCACAGAAGCTCAATTAGGATGTTTTCTGCAAAGCTGCCTGATGTTATCACTGGGCAACTTTTTTAGCTTTTTATAGTGACGTTCTATTGAGAGATTATATTGTTTAGTCCTCGTACCTCACTTTTGAAGCCCCTTTCAGCAGAGAATTTTGAACCCTTAAGCTCGCCTTCCCTTTCAGTGTCCCTGTAGGATTTAGCCTTAGCTGGCAGGAACACATTTCATCTCAGCTGGCTCGCAAAGCACGTGAGGTGGGGCAGCTGATAGAAGGAAGCGTGGCCTTGTGTTTGGCCAGTGTGTCGCAAGCTGTGACTTGTCTGTGGAGCAGGGTTTGGAACTGCCTCATGTGAGACACTGTGATCCTCCTGGTGCTGTTGAAGGGCCCACAGCCACACCGGTGAATGCCCTGCGGGCAAAGGAGCTGAAGCGAGATCGAAACTCCTTTCCAACTGATGGCTTCAGTACCTGCGTCAAGCTTCAGCCATCATCCCGCTAGCTTCGGCAACGCTCTCGTCCAAACACAGCACCAATACTGATTGCACTTGAGATGCAAACTCTCCCAACGCTGTCCTGGAAGCGCTGCAGCAAGTGAATGGTGCCAGCACTGCTGCCTTTCCCCAGCACCCAGCTCCAAGCACCGCTGCATCTTGAGATGCTTTTGCCTGCCAGGTCCAGGGCCGAGATGCCTGCGTGCCTTGCTCTGCTTTTCATCCCACTCCTGTGCAACCATAGCAGCTGCCTTTGGGAGAAACTCTTAAAGTGCTTTATCATCATTAAGCCTCACAGTAGCCCCTGGGTTAATTATTTTGATGGCAGGAGAAGTCGGTCACAGAGGTTACAGGTATGAAATATCCATGTGACAGCCCTTATAGACCTGATCATGCTCAGGTTTTGTTCACCCCTTTAGCAGCATCCTGATCGTATAATCAAATCATATGTATAAATTATGTTTGTGATAAACTAAAGCTTAAAAGAACAAACAAGCACACGAGCTTTTCCATGGCCTCCTCCCCTGTTGCAGTCCGGTGTTTCGAGGTGCGAGCCTTATCGAGTGCTCCCCGGAGCAGGGCTGCCTCTCACCGAGCCGCCTCCCTTCTGGCGCTCTCATTCATGTGTTCTGTCAAACAACATTTCCTTTGATTTTTATCAAGATCTTCTTGACTGAGATCTTCAAAGCAATTAATTCAGTACTCCATGATTGCAGCTGCTGAATAATTGTTTGTTAGAGTATTTTCTTTCCCAGGCAAGAGATGTAAAATAGTCGCTCCCCTCAATAAACAAGTTGTCAAATGTGATTAGTTAATGGACCTGTAATCATGCAATGGCATAAAGGTAAGGATTTGGTAAGCACGATGTGAAAATGCATATTTAAATTAAAGCTATAGGGGAAGATTTTCCCATAGGAAATCTTGCGATCAATGCTGAAATAGACTATTTACCATTCATAATGATTAACTGTAGATCATTAATTAAAGAAAACAAGAGATTAGTCATCAGGTGTTTCAAAGTAAAGATGCACTGATTGTTTGAGTTACTTTTAGGGCTGTCTGGGAGATCAGGTTAGTGCCCGGGTCCCCATGCCCGGGCCAGCCTTCCCGTGTAAACTGATATGCACAAGTAAAAGCCAGCTAAAATTAAGGTCAAAAATTTATTGGCCAATATTAAGCTCCAAGAGCCTGAAATGTGATCCTATGTTCCTAGTCACCAGCCCTGTAACTCACCGTACTGTTCTTGGTCAGACACGTGTCAAGAAACAGAAATTCAAGCTCATCAGTTCATGGGGGAGAGGGAACATCTCATTTTTTGGCAAGTGAATGCTAAATTCCCAGCTAAATGCAGTTACCTTGAATGTGTATTATAGCTCAGAAAGCTAACCAGGTAGTTTTCATCTCTAAATAAGAAATCTACCTTGCTGCCAGCCCTCTAGAAGAAATCTCAGACAATCCTGCAGAGGCGTCTTGCAAAAAACCTAAGTCCTGTGCAAAGAAGCTTGCGAGGCTGGAGTTTTTTCCCTCCTTACTTGGGGAATGTACATTCAATGGTATCGTTTCCTAAAAGGGTCTTCTTCGCCAGAAAAAGATTTTTGTTGTTAAAAGCTGTATCTATTATAGAAATTTAATTCTCCTTTCGGGAATTACAAGCAGTAATACAATAATAATAGTTGTTGGTTACCACACGATAATTTCAAACTATTCCAGGCAGCTGCCTTCTGCTTTCTATGCAATCTCTTAGCTTTAAGCTCCAATATAAAATGAAATTACTCTAAACTGTCTGCCAAATTTGACTATTCTTTTTAAATCATGTAGCTGTTACTTACATTATGTAATGGCAACAGGGCTAACTTAATTACTAAGTCACGTATGAAAAATAAGACTTCAGCCTGCAACCTTCAGGTAATTAACCACCTGACTACTGTTAAAAAGAAAATAATCAGGGCACTTAATACTGGGGCAACGGACATGTCAAAGCCACTTCAGTGGTGACACGCTGCGTGGTCAGAGGCTGGGGGGTCATCGCTGCTTGTAGCCCAAACCTGCTCTTTTTGTTTGCTTTTTGGAGGATGAGGGGAGGCAAAGCTTTTGTGAGCTCAGCAGTGAACAACTCCTCTGATGTCTGTCAGGATGAGACCCCTTCACGCTGCCAGTCCTCACATCCTGAGGCACACGTACCCTGAAGGCAGTAACACAGGAGTGGGCTGACACTCCCCTGGCCCCGAGGGGGTACCAGGGTCCTTGCCTCAGGGCCAGCCACGGTCTGTGGGCTCACAGCTTTGCTCCCACTCTTGGGTGGTGCCCTGGCGGCATGAGAGGTGGTGGTGCTGGGTTCCTGCAGGACTCAGGTTTGCTGCTTGAGGTCGCACTTCAGGGGCTTTTCTTCTCCAAGGCTGCTTTATAATGGAAGTTGAGACCCAGGAGTATCGTGTTTTCAGACACAACCCCATGAATTGCCTGTTTAAAGGAAAACCTGCCGTGCTTCAGTGTTGGCACACTTACAGCTTTACGCCAGGGTTTTGCTCCAGCACCCCTCCAGCCCCATCTCCTCTATAGCTTACTTCAGGGCCTGTCTCATTTGTCGTCTCCCTGCTGGCTGGCTCCCAGTATCGCAACAGGGTCCTCTGATTCCCCTTTCCTCCCACTCCACCTCTGCTTTTCCTGGTGTGGTAGCTAAGGACGGTGGCTACCTGAGAGGGTGTTTCAAGGTACTGAACCTTTTAAAAGTGAGCAGGTTAGACAAAGGGTAGATCATATACAAAAAATTATGGTTAATTGCAGGACTCCAGTGGCTGGAGCATGGCATAGGTGGACAAATGTCATGATGCTCACAATAGTATCCTCCAAGCCAATGAGATCAAGGTGAGGACCAGGTTATTCCTTCAGCTAGCCACATTGCTCACAAACAGCAGCCAGGTTTTCCTTGAAGGCTGGCTCAAGTGGCTGCATCCCTTTTTGCCCACAAATTGCTCGAGAGCCATCCTTGTCCTCGTTAGTATGCAGCTGGTGCGGTTCACCAGCTCTGCCAAGCAGAGCTTTTTAATTCTCCCTCGCTGGAGAGAGGAAACTTCTGAACAAGAGAATGATTAATGGGAGGGGAAAAAAAAAGCAAACAAAATTAAAAAAGGAATAATAAAAACTCTCAATGAAAGTGAAACGATCAAGATTTATGAGACTTCTATGAATTCCTCACACTCGTTCAAAGCAGGAATGCGTAAGCTGCAGCACGCCGCACTCGGCACATCTATTAATGAGGAGAGCTGTGTTTATGCTTTCATTTACACCGCCTTCGTGCCCCGAGGCTCCAAGCTCAAGGCCTGTTCACACACATGAGGAAAAAACAGAAAGCTAGGCCTGAGTAACTCGGGACCAGCTGGAAGGTTTTTAGCTGTGCAGGGTGGGTCCTGCCACACAGGACAGCAGCTCCCAGCGTGGAGAGAGCCGGGGAGGGGGTGACATGTAGCCGGGCACTACAGTGAAATCTGTTTTTCCACAACTCTGTGAAGTATAATATTTGGTTAAATGCACTGTTCCCTGGGAAGGCTAACCAGCTCGCACTCAGTGGTGCTCACCATAGCCCTGTGGAGACTGGCAGGTGCTTGTTTTCCTTCCATCCTCTCCACAGCTTTGCTGGAAGTCAGTGAAATGTTGCCTTTTGGGTTTCTCACTGTGGCTGTGGGCACACAGTCTTCCCATGCTCCTACAGCAGTAAGCACATGCTGAACAGCATTAAGGGTGCCTCTGAGATGCCTGAAATTAGAAATCATTTTAGTAAATATACTTTAGCAGGTCTTTTTTACTGGAGAGAGTCCAGCAGAGGTGAAGTTCCCTGCTCAGCTCTGAGACATTTGCAATGAATTGGCTTCATACGAAATACTGAACTTGAATAATAACCTTCACGCTCCATGACAGCAGTGGTAGGTGCTTGAGCATTTTTCTTCTAATAGCTCAACTTTGCTCTGCACGCTTCATGTGTCCCTTCATGACCAGACTCCCTCCATCACTGTGGGTGGATAAGGGTGTTAACAACAGGCTAACTTGGATGGTACAAGCTGGGAGAAGTCAGGTCATTACAAAGCATAGCTCTCATATGATTTTCTTTGTAGGCAGCACACGCTCACATTAGTTCAAGGTGGATCAGAGCAGCTCTCCACATAATGTGTTGCAGGATAACTGACAGATGAGTTGGTTATAGTCGATGGAGATGGGCAGAGATGATACCTGAGCGCAGAAATGTCTCCACCCTTGCAGGCAGAGGTCGCACCTGAATTCCTCAGAAGAGCTGAGGTTTGCAGCATGGTCACTCTCCTCAGTGCAATGATCCAAAGACTGCAAATCTTTCTGAACAGAGTTGAAAGACAGATCAAAATGTTACAGGTTGGTACGACCTAAAACAGAGCATTTAAGAAGCTGCCAGTCCAGTATCCAGGATGTAATTCAGGGCTTGTAAAGAGGAGGGATGGAGGAACAGCGATTGCAGCCATACTTACTCCAAATGATAATCATACCATTAACTTGAGGTTGAAATATCAGCCTTTGTGCTGTCTCTTGTGTGCACATGTGTGTAGGTGTAAGTTTTTACAGTCAGCAGCCTATTAAGATGCACACAGCGGGAGCCTGGACAGCTGGACTCGTGGGGTACAGTCTCTAAAATGCGACACCCAACTTCTCCATCTGCCCATTGCTCCTCAGCTAGATGAATCCAGGAAGTGACATGCTAATTCTTTCCTCTCTGCCTGTTTTCTCAGCTGGATAAGGAAAATAACATAAAATGCCATGGGCAAATTTTTCCAGTTCTTATGACCATCTATCTAGATTATACCAATGTCAAACCTGAGGACTGCTCACCTGAGGATGATGACATCCATGTTGATGAAGCAAGTCTCACATGGCTGTGGGACACTGTTGCTAATTTGCTGGCTACATTTTCTGTGCTAGTTGAGGTGAGGCCACGTCCACATGCTGCGGCAGGGTGTTGTGCAGCGGTGCCCAGCTCAGCTCCAAACACGGCAATAGCCACGGCCCTGAGGAGCAACCAGCCTGGGCAGGAGAAGCAGCGTAGCTGCCATCACAGCATCATGTACAGCGTGGCTCCAGCAAACAGCTTGCTTTCAGGAGGCCTGATTAGCCCGAGCACATGCGCCACTGTGGTTAATTCAGACGTATGCTGTGCAGCTCAGTTACCCAAGGGGATCTTACAGAGAGGGCTCAGTGATGGACTCCAGGACAGGGGCCTGGGTTTGGGGGCACCCTGCCCTGCAGCACAAGCAGCACGCAGCCCTTGGCTCTCACAGCAATGGGTATCAGTCTGCCTGCTCCAAGGAGAGATGACTGTCTGCAAAAAATGACAAACCTTCCTTTGACAGTAAATAAGAAGCAAGATTAAAACAAAAGTAATGTGCCACAAAACAACAACAACAACAAAAAATAGAGAAACAGGAAGACCCCAGAAGGGGGAAAATTGGAGAGTATGCATTTTTTTGGTGGACAGAAAGAACAGTCAGGACAGAAGACTAGGGGAATAGTAGCTTTGGCTACAAAATCACTAGGCAGTGCCCATTTCTACTGCCCACTAAACCTGGGAGGTGCATGTCTGCCAGCAAAAGGCACAGAGGGTACAAGGAAACCATCACTGCCCATGGAACCCAGCCAAGTTATTTTCCATTGCTGAAGTATTCCACTACAATTTATTACTTTGACCTTGCTGCGTGTGCTGTTAGAGAGAGTGTGTGTGCGCGTGTGTGTGTCCACCCCTTTCTTTCTCAGCGTCCAGAGGCTACTGGTGGTTTGTTGTACCTCCTAAGGACATGAATATTTCTAGGGAAGCTTTTGGTCATCTTGCCTGCCTTTAGAGTGCATGCACAGCTGTACCGCCCTGCCTAACACAGAGTCACTCTGCACTGAGACAGCAAAGCAATCACACATAAAGCAGTGCAGGGGAGTTTTAGAAAAAGTTGGTTTTGGAAAGAATAAGAAGAACGGAAATTAATAACATACCCAAACCCTGCTCTGCCAGAGAGAGATGGCACCAAGGCGAGGGCTGGCACCAGGAGGGTGCAGAGCCTACCGGAGGTGGAGGGCTGCTGGATTTCTAGTCCAGGTAACCTTCTTGCTTTGTTTGAAGTATCCAGCGTGCAGCTGTGATTCCTTTGCCTCTGATCCATATGGAGATGTACCCTAATTCTAATAGCATATAGCTCCTTCTGCCCTCATGGGGATTTTCATTACACAGCCTTATAAGGGCCTGTCTGAAAAGCTGGACAAAGTCAGGAACTGCTGTTCCCTACTGTGCTGATTTCACTACTTTGATCCATGTATTTCCTCTGAATAGAGGAGGACCAATAATCAATAGGTGCTACAGGCACACTATTTAGTGGGACTCCCTGTGAACTTGGCTAAATCATTTGACCTCCTTCTGCCTCCATCAATCCTGTTGCAAAAGTAGCTTAACGCGGCCTTTAAATGAAGAACAGATGCTCTTGAGCAGAGCTATCATGCACCAGTGCAGAGAGAAGGGAATAAACAAAGCAAACACACACTCCAACCTCAGCCAGTGGAAGATACAACCAGTGGCTCCACTCTTGGAGTTGTTCTTTCATCTCCACCAGCAGCTGAAAGCAGAAGATGCAGGGGAAGACAGGGGGACTGTTGGGATAATGGCTGCATTCTCAGAGCTCCCCTCAGGGCATGGCAGATGCAGACTAAGGGAGGCCAAGGTCTGCCTCTTCAAGAGACAGAGACACTCTGAGGGGTGACATCTGAACACCTTTCACAACGCATTTTAAGTTATTCAAGGCAAAATCCCCTTCCTGTTGACATATGTAATGACTAATGAATTGACACTCCTGTCTTCTCATTCCTGCTTCAGAAGCCAGTCCCTTCACTGCAGTTCCAACTGTTCTTGTCTCCCTTTTTCAGGTGTTTTGTACTAGTTTGAAGAAAAGTAGCAGCAGCCTTTTAGGAGATGTGGTTTGGTTAGGAAACCTGTCCACACTAAAATGGATTTGGCTGATTGCACTAAGGTAAACTCATAATAGAGTGGGTTGGTCTCAGGCTTACTTACTTCAGTTTTCTTTGATATCAGTAATTTGGTATTGTTTGGCTGGGCTGCAGTATACCTCCAGGTGGGAAAATGTAATCCACTCTCCTCCATCCCTTGATGGAGCAGTGCTGGCTTCTTGTTTTCATATAAGATGAAATTATGGCTGATGAAATCATGCATGGTCTGCTTTGCCTAATTCAAAAGCTACTGTAAATGAAAAGAGAACTGTACAGCAGTTTTTACCATACACGCCCTCCATCCTGCTCTTCAGCAGGGACCAGCAAGTTATTGTGTGATTATCGTGCACTGAGACAAGACATCCACGATGGCAAAGCTGATGAGTGCTCACTGTAGCGTGCTTCGGCAGCCTTTTCTGGTTTTGCTGATGAGCGACACTTTTTGTAAGTACTAAAAGATTACGCGTTTGACAAAACACTTCACAAAGTCTTTCTGCAAAGAGTGAAGCCCCTGCCCGTGTTTCATGCCCTCCCAGGGACTGATGGGTTCCACCGGCTGCTCTGTGCACAAGTTGCCTCAGCCCGCTGCTGCTTCAGGCACACGCTGCACTTGAGCATTATTTGCTCCTTTGCAGGCACCTTATGCAGCTCAAAACCTCACGTAGGTTGTTTTTTTTCTCTATTTAAGCTTCATTCTGAGTATTAAATGCTGTAAAAGAGCAATATAAAAGCACAAGAGGTAATCCAAACCAAACTATGCTCCTAGGAATGGAGGGACCTGACATTTATGTCTGAAAATTAACGTCCAGCCTAGCTGAGGCAGAAGCTCAGGAACCATTTCTGGATAATATCACCACAAGAAACCATCCCTGGTTCCTTATGCAAAGCTACTTGGGTGCCAAACCACAAGAGGTCCTGTTAACCTCATTGCCCTCATGGCAGAGGCTGAGCCCTCAGTACCTTAGAAGTTAACAGAAATATTCTTTTCTGCATTAATTTGTCTTGATCCCACTTCCTTGCTTACAAGACATTCAGAAAATTACTTGTCCCTCACACCCAGCAGCCCCAGCCACCCCAACCGTGACTCAGTCTGGCAGTAGCGGCACAGAAAACACACACTTTCTATATGGTACTGTTGTACATAAAGCCGTATTTCCTACACCTTGCTGTTTTCTGTACCAGAAATTCAAGTCCATCTAGACACAGTTGCCCAGATGCCACAGGTGGCTGCGGGAGAACCTGTCCGGGACAGTGGCAGTGCCCTGACAGCCAAGCCCAGAGGCTGCAGGAAAAAGCAAATGCACAGGGCAGCCTCATTTTGTGAGCTTGATCCCCTACGGACACACTGCTTGCACAGCTGTGGTGTGGGTCTCTTTTACACCTGTGTATTTCAATTTGTTTGTTGGTTTCTTCCAAATAAACTCTGAAACTAACAGCAACTAAATAAACTGTTAAAGAATCCCAGCCATCAGGGATGGAGAACAGCAGTCTCGGAGGTAATTATATATTTCATTATACATTTATGTATTTATAGAATGAAAGTACATATGTTTTTATCTATATAAATATATATTTAATATGTTTCATTATATATTTTTATAATTATATATTTCATTATACATTTATGTATTTATAGAATGAAAGTACATATGTTTTTATCTATATAAATATATATTTAATATGTTTCATTATATATTTTTATAATTATATATTTCATAATGCCCACAGGCATTCTAAAACCCCGCAGGGGTGAGACAGCCAGTACCCCCACCTCTGGCAGAGCTGAAGGGCAGGACCAACCCTCTCAGGCACTGGGGACCCCCAGGGGAAGAGCTGCCGGAGGGGAGCTGCAGAATAAGCCCTCCCTGAGGAGCCACCCATCAGACAGCAGCTTCCCCAGCCCCACTGCAACCAGCTTTGCCATTGCTGCCTTTGCTGGTGCGGTCAAACCCCTCATACCTGTCAAGTAGAGAGGAAAAAATATGTCTCTGCTAAAAATTCACCATCTCGCTGTTTCAGGCGAGAACTAAGAAAAACATCCGCCCTCCAAGGAAGTTTCCTCACTAAAACAGAGAACATCAGCCTAGACATTTGCAGTCCCAGCAGAAAGCAACCCTCTGCTCTCCATTAATTTTTGGGGTAAGGATGGGGAGGGGAAGCAGACAGGGCTGATGACAGAGGGGCTAGGTGGCAGTTGGGTTTCTAGGTAGCAGAAGGACATTCGCTTTGTCCTGCATCACAAGAAATCAGAAGTGGCACAGATTATTTTTGTCCCTCTTTTGTAGGTCACCTTTAATAGAAATGTTAATAAGATGACCTATCTGTATATCTGAATATCTGAAATCTTATATGGTAGCTCTGTAATTCACTGTCTTTATCAGTTTTCTTTAATGTATAATTTAATGCTTGTATAACTATTTTGTTTGGGTATGACTCTCAGAATTACGACTTAAAAAAAAAAATCTGTATGCTAGTTAACTACTTTTTATGGAAAGTATTTCTTTCATGTTATTTTAAAACCGTGGAGCTGGGGGGAGTATTTTATAGACCGCAGAACCTCACAGAGTAGTTAATTTCTGTTTGAGCTGGTTTCTCTGCTATTTTAAAGGGTGCCATCAAGATCAGTGCTGTTTCTCTTGGCTGGGAGCCAGCTGATGCTTCTGCAGTTGTGACACATCCTTGTACTGTTATTAAAATAGGAAATACGGGTGCTGGACGCCGCATCACCCAGTGCCGATGGGTGGAAGGAAGGAGGGTCTGCCTCGCTGTCCTGGCCACCCCAGGGCTTTAAATTAGGCACCAAGGATGCTGCGTTCTTCTTCTGATGGGCAGAAGCTATTTCAGCCTGGGAATATCAGGGTGAGGGGGTGGGTAGAAAAGATGACACCAACTCTTGTACACCCTGCCACGGGGCCCTGTTGCAGCTGTCCTTCTGGCTGGGTGCAGGGGCCAGGCGAGCAGGTGTGGGCCCATGAAAGATGCTTTCTTCCTGTGGGCAGCAAATGGGTCTCGGTCCCATATGTGCCATGGGCTCAATGGAGCATGTGGGTCTTTGCTGCGCGCGCCTCGGCTCGGAATAAGAGCTTGCGGTTTTAAAGGCAGTAATTGGGTGGTTAGCTGAGCCCTAGGCAAGCTTGAGTTATGCACTAAATATTCTGCCTTTTGTTTCATAATGAATTATTTTGTGTATCTAAGCAAAGCGGGTTTTCTTTTTGGTCTTTTCTCTGCAGTTTGTTCCTAGCCTACTTGTGGGTGTGTGTTGAAATCTTTGCTTTTTGCTTATGAGGTCAAGTGCTTTAATCAGGAGCAAAAAATTTGCGTGCTTTAGTCCTAAATTCTCTGAGCGGCTGCCAAATATAATTAGAAACAAATGGCTTTATTCTTCATTTGAGAGCGCCACAGACATTGGGGGGAGCAGAGGGGGGAGAGCTTGCTTTGCCTGACTGGTTTTGGGGGAGCTTGCAGACAAAAACACCACCAAAAAACCTGAGGAAGGCCTGTGAGAGGAGGAGAGTGCTTTGTGCTCCCTGCAGAGGACAGAGGGTTTGAGCAGTGGTGCGGGAAGCAGTGCATGGGGGGGACAAGGCATCTCATGCTCCCCTGCTTTGCAAACAGCCCAATATTCTCCCCTCATTGCTACCAGAGAGCGGAGGGGGCCAGAGCAGGGCAGTGGCCCAGGAAAGCCGCACGGCCATCGCCTGCCTGTGTAACCACACACGCCGCTCATGNGGGGGGGGCGGGTTTAGACACCCACAAGCAGGACAGTGGAGGGGTTTAGCACTCCCTGGGCTTCCCACCCCAGACCAGAAGTAGCTAAACCCCAACTAGATGCACACATAATGTAAAATTACAAGCGCTGACGTCAGCACCAGTCACTGCAGACACCCACTGCATGTCTGCTTAAACACACCTGGATTGCTTGTAAATTCTATTACATTGTGTTTAGGTATATCCATGAACCATCCACAGTCTGAGAGATATGCAACAGTTTCCTCCTCCTGGTGCAGGATTCCATCAGGTTCATTATACATACCTCATTATTTTGGGCATGTTCTGCTCTCTGCCTTTGCCCCCATCCAGGAAAACTGCCCTCCTCCCCATGGTACTCACACACCTCATGCCTCGCTTGTGGGTTCCTCACAGGAGGGTCACAGTGTCCAGCTCTTGGGACATGGCATTGCTCGCTGGTGCTGCAGCTCCTGCACCCCAGTACGCAATGGCCCTAAATAAACAGGGGCCATTGCTCATGCCTGTGGTGTCTCCCAGCGTGAGGGAGCATTTGCTGCATGCATGAGCACGTGGCGGTCACAAACTGCCTGTTTCGACAAACAGTTTTGGTGCCAAAAATGGCTGAAGAGCATCTCTTACTGGCTTCTGGAAGATGTGAAGTTCTGCAGCATGGCATCACCGCATAGCATGGCAGAGCCTCACAGCATCACCTCATGGCATGGTATGGTCTCATGGACACATCTCATGGCATGGCATCATCTCACAGCATGGCAAGGATCACCTCAAGGCATGGCCTCACAGCACAGCAATGATTCGTAGCATTGCCTCATGGTGTGGCATGACGTCTCCTCAGGGCATGGTGTTGCCTTGTGACACGGCACCATGGTCCAGAGGACAGTATTGCTCAGTCATCAGGATATGAGTGGGGAGGAGGGCATTTTTTTCTTTCACGAGTAAATTTCAGAGCAAACAAACAATACAATTTGCAAATTCAGTGATTTTTTTCCTCCCTTTCTTAAAGACGACCCCCCATGGGCTGGGCACCCTCTGCCACCTCCTTTTCCTGGGACAGAAGCCACCCTCCAAAGCACCAGGAGAGCTCTGGGGGGCATCTGGGATGTGGGTGGGCAAGGTTTTACCCTTGCTGTGGGACCAGGGTCAGGGCTGGGAGTCATGGTGATTGCTCTGGTACGATTAATTGGCTAATCAGCAATTTGTTAAACACTTCCATGCTCATCACAACAACAAAAAAGCAGCTGTGAGCAGGTCTGTCTTCAGTAGCAGCAGGAGAAGGGGATTCTTGTGTCCTGGTATTATGGTGGTGGAATCAAGGTGCAGGGTGTAGCACTCAGGGACAAAGCTCACATGCTGGCCCCATGGACATCCTTCCCAGCACCTCCTGCCCAGTGGTGCGCACAGGAAGGTCTTCACAGCTGCTACCATTCTGGATTTTGGGGTGTCCTAAATGCGGCATTTGTACCTGAGCCGTTGGTTTTCATCAGCCACAAAAATCTTCATGAATTTGTCTAATCCAGTTTTGACCACGTTTCTCCCCAGTGTCCCTGCCTGCCTGCCCTTGTGGTGCCGCTGCTGCAGGGAAGGAGGGTCCAGGGCACCAACCACCAGGACAGAGGACATCCCATTCCAGGCTTTGCCCATGACATTGGGGGCTCACTCCCCATGTGAGACACTAGATGGAGCATCTGACATCACAAATATTTTCGGGGTTTTTTTAATCCCATAAAGAATAAACTGAAGAACTAAATGAAAACACAGATTAAGAAGTTGTATCCCACAGCCCTTGCATCCCTGTCTGCTCGCTGGACATGTGCTGCCTCAAAGGGCACTGCCTGGGCCCCGGCCACAGCCACGGCTTTCTCCTGCAGAAATGCAAACCTCCAGTAGTCACAAGTCCAGGGCACAGGAGGGAGACAGGAGATGCTTTGGTGGACACTGCTCTTGCTTTCCTCGAGCCATCCTAGGTTTCTCTTCAGCCGGGGAGGCAGTATGTTCTGATAGCACCTCAGTTGTGAGTCTATTCAAACCAGGGATCGTAAAGATACAGACTCTCATTTTCTTGCGCCAGGAAGAGCTGAAGGTGTCTGATATTCCTGGAAAGCCTGTGGGCGAGCACTGCATTTCCCAGAGCAATTATGGTGCCAGTGAGGATTATGGGTGATGCCTGTGCATGCTCTACTCCTCCCAGCAGCAGAAACAGTCCTAAAAAATGTTCCTGAAAGCTTCTGGAGCAGACACATTGCTGGCACAGCAGAAGGGAGAGGAAGGGCCTCATTCCCCACAGGGTTAGGGTCAGCCCCAAGAGGCTGCTGGTTGAGCATCTGCAACCAGCCACACACCACTGGATCCATCCAGGGCAGGGGATTTCTCTCCCAGGACCTCCATCCGCTTCCAGCCTTGTTCCCTGCCTGCTTATGAAAGGCTTTTGAAAGTCCTGTGAGCTTCTCGGGAGATGTGTGCCTTGGGTATGGGACCTGCCATGGCCCAGAAAACAGAGAAAACCAGAAGCACTGTGCCCAATCTTCCTCGTATATTAGTTATCACTGCGAGGAGCGCAGCATGGGGCATTGCTGTGTAACCACAGAATGGTGAGACAGCAAGAGACAGAGCCAAGAGCTCTCAGCCAGGGGAACTAACCTGCAGCCAGCACCACCAGTTTGCATCTCCACTTTGCTTCAGGCCCCTCAAACGGTTCATTTCCCGCCGTTGGCAGCTGAAATAAAAAAATGGCATGAGAAGGTGACAAATCCCACAGCCTCATCCAGCCAGTGGCACAGCAGCCCTCATCCTCACTCAGATCACAGGATATTTGAGAAGTGGTTGCGCATCACTCATAGAGTAACTAACTCTTCCCCAGGCATAGCTCTGACCTGCAAACCTCACCAGCCCATGGCAGTCTGCTGAGGCTGTGCTCCCCTGCAAGCCCTCTGGGTGATGTTGGCACAGGCTTCTCCACTCCATTGCTTCCACGTGTGTGTGGGTGCACCAAAAACCAAGTGAAGCCAACAATCTCACTGGGATGTGCTTGGCCAAGGAAGGATGCTGTGACCCCTCAGTGCTACTCACAGTTTAGGCTCACCTGGGCATGAAAAGCTCCAGCATGATGCTCCCAGGTGTACTCCTCCTGGCCACGCTCTGTGGCATGGGTAGGGCAGCCCAACCAGCACAGCAGGAACACACAGCATCGGCTTACATTAATCCACAGACTACGAAGGGCTAAAAAAAAGCAAGGAAGCAAGCATGGTGCTGGAAACCAAGTTGTGCTGGCCCGCTCTGCAGCTACTGCAAAGGCCAGCATGCATACTCGTCCGCATTGCCCTTCATCTCCTTCAGGTGTTCACTGGTAAGCAAAATTTTCAATATGAGAAGAAAAAAAACACCTCAGCTTGGAAAGACAGAAGTGGCTGGGGAAAGATGTTTGCTAGAGGGTCTCATCTTCTCCCATAGCTTCACAGCCGGTGAATCACATATGGCGTGATTATTTACTCTTTTTCACAATACAAGAATTAACAAGCATCAAAGGAAATTATCAGGCAGCGGGTTAAACCAGAGGAAGGTTTATTCTGGCTGCTCATACATGGTGCCTAGTGAAACCATGCAAGTCCTTGCACAACCCACTCTGAAGAGCAAATGATTGAGTGAGGAGTCAGATATCAAAGGAGAAGAGAGCTTGTCAAGGGCAATTAAGCACAGTGGAGACCCTCTCACTGGCTCAGAAAGCTCCTCACTGGGAGCCCTGTTGGTGGCCATGCCATGGGTGCCCGTTCTGGCCTCATGCTCACTCCTGGACCATCCCCACTGGAGATGCAGCGTGGGGCTGCAGGGAGCTGCTCTGCACAGCTGTGTGTGGGGACCATGCAGGTGTCACCCCGGCTTCCCCCAGGCACAGCCAGCCTGCGCATCAGCACAGCCCCACAGCATTGTGCAGCTCCATGTGCGCCCAAGGGCCACCTCTGCCCCCGAGCTGGTACTTCCCCTTATTTCCCAGCACATGCGAGAAATGCGTTTTTTTGAGACTTTCCCACCACAGTACGTATCTGGAAGCCTCATCTAATGGTGATGTCAACCTGGCCCGTGCTTGCCTGGCTGCACCATGGTTAGGGGAGCAACTTCCTGGTGGTGTGCCGTGTTCTGGCACTTCCCTGTGGGCCGGGGTTACGTTGCTGACAGCAGCATGTACCATAACCGTGCCCCGGCCAAGGCCGATGGTTTGGGCTGCCCTTGGAGATGCTGAGCGGGAAAGAGCTCTGTGGGCGCCAGGGAACGCCAGTGCTGCAAACAGCCTCGGCCATGCGCCTGGAGCAGGGTGGAAGTGTGATGCAGCAGCAGCCTTTGGGACCACTCATTGCTTCATCTCCTGGGACCCCCCAGGGATGGGGAAGGCTTCTCTCCACACATACACCTTGGCCCAGACCACAGAGGTAAGCCATGATGCAGGATTAGCGGATGGCCCTCGCCCCTGGGCACGCTTGTCCCACTGCCAGATGTGCCGAGGGGCAAGGGCAGTACCTGGGCCTGCCCTACACACAAGCAAATGATTTTCTCATCTAGAGAGACCAGGAGTGTAACAGTGTTCCAACAATACTCACTGTTGAATCAGGTTCTCAAAGGGCTACTGGGTCTAAGGGGGCTTTTTGGATCTCTCAAGGAACAGAGTACAAATTCATTTTACTTGGTGGTGGTTTATCATCATCAGCAAAATTACTAGTCAGCATCTGACTCCAAAATCTTACCCATGGTCAAGCTAGGAGGAACAGGGGGTGATTTTCAGATGCCAGCTTGCGCCTGCAGTCCTGGTGGGAAAAAATCCTGCTTCGAGATACAAATGGAGCACATTTGCCATGGGAGCCACTGGATAAGCACGGATGTTATCCCCTCAAAAGCTATTCCTACAGTCAGCCTGACCACAGCCACACTTTAATCTGAGCACACTGCAAAAATAGAGGGGAACTGACTGAAGATCTTGTCTCTTCCTCCTTTAGGAAATTGCAAACTTCCATTTCTGTAATCTAATCATTTGCAGGAGGAGATATTTTCTCTAGAAAAGCCAATATAAGAGGGCTGAAAGGTCGGATGGGATAATATGTAATCCATTGCGATAAGGGCTGTTTACAGAATTATTAATCAAACACAAAAGGGAACAGATAGTAACATTTTTTATTAAATATTACAGTGGATCAAAAAGTACAAAATATCTTTTGCCTGCTATGTGATTGGGAAACTATTGGCACATAATACAGTATCAAAAGCATTAATAAGTACAATTTGGAAAACATACAAAAATTGAGTGTTTATAGTTGGCTCAGCTTTATTTCTGGTAGTGTTTAAACTAACGCAAAGGTTACTCAATAACCTTTTAAATGGGAAACTATATAATATTACTGGGCCATTTTTATATATACAAATCATCACCTTACAGAGCATATAGGCTACATAACTTGAATCACAAAAAGTATACAATATTTACAACAAAAGAAAGTTAAAAAAGTATAAACAGCTAGTAGATTATGCTGCCATTATTAGAACATATTTAAAACTGCAGGGCTGCGGGAAGAGGGGAGGAGGAGGAAGAGAACGAGCGAAATATCCACCACGTGTACAGCAAACACCGCAGGAAGCACTGCCAGTGCTGCCCGCCTCACACCAGCGCAACAAGTCCCGCTGCTCCTTAAAATCACAACAACTGCAAAGCCGGACCAGATGGGACCTCACTGACCACCGCAAAGGATGGGGCCAGGCAGGGAGTGGTGAGGGGACCCCAGTGGTGGTCTCTGGAGATTGCAACCCCCTGACCGGAGCAGAGATGCTGCAGAGGCAGGCATGGCGCTTGCCTCCTGCGCCCGCTCCAGGGGCTGCCCAGCCGACCTCTCTACAGCTGGGATAAACTATTTCCTAGGCACCAACACACGGGGCAAACCTCTTGTGTCAGGCCAGCACACAGCCAAGACAGACCCACTGCAGAACGCCAGCTTGCCCCTACCCCGCCTTGCCAGGGGCACGGATTTTACTGGGAGTCAGACCTGACTCCCCACGCGTTCCGCGAAGTCCGGCTCAGTGCATGGCCAGAAGCTACACATGACCTCTTTGCTGCCAGGCCTTCTCCTTTGAATCGCACAACCTTTAGCATCTCTAATGAATTCTGGACATAGTGCGTTTGAATTGCAACATTTCTTGGAACTGGCTCCTAGTAAATAGATTTATGACTCTATCGCCAATTAGATTCCACAGTTTCCTTTACAAACCTACCAATAACAATGGTTTGATTGCACAAAGAAAGGCTTGTGCAATTTCATTCAATAATAAGGCCCCTTGAACTCCAACAACGCAAACAAAGCCCCATTTAAGACATTAGGAAAAAAAAAAAAAAAAAGACTTTTCAGCCAATGGAGAATTCAATAGTCTTTTGAAAGATTTCCAAGATTTCTGTTAAGAGTTTTTAAACAAATAATGCACCGCTTCTGTTGGGGATTTATACTACCACTTCTTTTCCTTTGCGCTGACACTTTGCCCAGTATATTATGAACTTCCCCAGCCAGCAGCTCCTTACGAGGCAGGTGAGGAGCCTTCCTCCCTTCTCCCCATCCCCCAGCCCCACACTGCCTCAGCACAGCTCCACAAAGCCTACCATCGAACTCCAACGGGACGTAACCAAAAGGGAAATTGGACACTTCGCGTAAACAAATGCACGACTCCAGGACACACAACCGAGACAAGGAAGAGAAGCGTTTCTTTTGCCAAACACATGACAAGCTTCTGTTTGCATTTGCTGTAGATTT
>VZZY01014293.1:69114-116584 GCA_013400335.1 Eurystomus gularis | reverse complement strand
CCCTGCCCCCATCCCCAAACCCCTGATGCTCATGTGATTCAGATCTAGTGCAACTTTACTAGAGATGTCCTCCACACTGTGGCCCGTGCCTATTGAACCCGCGGTTCTGTTTCCTGTACGCTCTGTGGAGCAGCAGGATGCTCTGCACTGGCACATCCATGTTCTAAGTTCTACTAGACTGTTTATCGATCAGTTAAATATAGTTTTACCACAGGAATATAAAGTATTTAATTGACGAAGCTGGATCTTTAACAGTAGACGAGTATATTATTCTGGTTTCCACCTTTGGATATTAAGTATGATACATTATATATTGTATTTGGCTTCATATCATGGGAAAATTTAATGACATGCCTAGCATGCAAAGTGTTTCTTAGTAGTTTCCATTTTTCTTCTTGTATTGATTATGCTGTCTTTGAACACTAACTGAGATGGTTTGAATCACAACCAATTTTCACATTGTAAAAAGCCTCCAAGTCACACTTCGCTTTATCAATGTCTACGCTCAGCTGCGTGGTGGTGATGTCCTGCAAAGTGAATATACATCCACAGGGAAGCTCTTTTGTTAGGAAAACCCAGCCCCTCCACGCCCAGGCTCTCCCCCTGCGAAAGGATGTCCAGGGAGAGGCAGGGATCCCCGTGGGGGTGTGGCAGGACCATCCTGACCACTGCACCCAGCCCCTGGCCCATCCTACGAGCCCAGCCCGCTCGTGAGGCACAGGACCCATAAGCCTCTGATCTAAATCCATATTGGCTCCTGTCCTAATTTCTGAAATTCTCGGCATTCTCACAAACCACAAATCTGGTTTCTGGACTCCTTTTGTCATCCAGCAGCTTGTGCCAGGGAGGTTTTGTTTTCTAGACCGTTTCTCTGGTAGGCAGGTGGGTTTCACAGCCTAGGTAAGGTTAAGTACAACGCTCGACAAATTCACAGACCACGATACGGGAAAGCAAAGCTCGGTGGGAGGGGAGAAGTGGTGCAGGAGCCATCACAACAGGAGGAGGAGGGTGAGAGGTGCTCAGCACCTTGCAGGGGCAGACCAAGGGGAAGGAACCTTGTTTGCATCCTTGCACCATAACATCACCTACAGTATGTTTATAACCATTAAGATTAATCTGAACCAGTTGCTTCAGTTTGTAAACAGTAAACGTTACCACAAAAACAAAACAAAAACGCTGCTCAGAAGTATAAAGAAACTGGAAAAATTACAAACACATAAAAAAAAATTAGGACAACCACAGCCTTTAAAAAAAGTTGCAGATAAAATGATACTGTTTAATTTAAAAAAAAGAAACCCAAAACAAAAAGAAAAAAAAAAAGAACATAAAGAGCACAGAATATACTGGACAAACAATACTATATAAATTATTGTGACCAAATGTGACACTGGTAGTTTACGAAGTGGATATGTACAGTCAAATTAAACAGTGTTTACTCTTCTGTTCTAATAGTGTTAAAATGAAAAATCTATTGCCGTTTTACTATACATTGCATTGATTGAATCTTTAAAAGTCAAGAAAAGTTACCCAAAAAAAAGCACATCCACTGATTGTACGGATTCTCGGCCCGCTTCTCCTTTCCAGGTTCATCTCAAGTCCTTGACTCATTTGCAACAACGCACGGCCTCGGTCCTCAGCTCAGTGAAAGGCAAACGCAGCCCTCACCTGGGATTTCAGTGAGCTCTGGACTGGGCCTGCTCTTCCACGGCTCCCTTTGAACATCTGCTCTTACCATATACAAGTCCCTTCAGAAAACACATAGGCAAAATCCAATGATTTTTTTCTCTCCTTTTTTTTTTGTGGTTTTTTTTTTTTTTGCTTGGTTTTCTTTTTTGCGGGGACAAAGGGCTAAGGGGTGAGGGGGCTGATGTGGGAGCCAGAATTAAAGAAGCAGTCCTGTCTCCATCAAACTCTGAAGCGCTCCTCTGTGTGGGACACGACTGCGTCCTGGCTGGCAAAAATGCACATCGCTAAATCTGCGAGACATCGTCACAGGGGGAGGAATGTCGCTAACAACTTTTCTCCTCAGACATTTTTTGTGAGCGAGGGGGTTTACAGTTTTGTGCTGGGATGTACAGAGGATAGCTGGGAAGGTGGGAATGCGGCTTGAGGGTTTATAGCAGCTAAAGGATAAATGCTGTTATGCAAAAGGTCACCGTAGGAACTTCCTACAGGTGTTGCTGCAGCTAAGTGTCTGTACAGTTGCTGAGAGTTTGCAGGGGATGTGAGGAATTGTCTCTGCACCATGAAGGAGTGAAGAGCCAACGGCTGCATTAGTGGGGAGAGCACGGTCTGATTTTTCAAGTACTGCAGGGGATGAGAATACCCGGGTGGGAGGCGATTGTTGAGCCCCGTGCACAGGCTTCCCGGATACAAGCCTGGGAAGATGGGGGCGGAAAGGGGAAATTTGTGGCTTTCCAGCATACTGCCAGAATGGAGGCCATGCACCGGCTTGCTGCCTTCCCCTTCTGGGTCGGGAATCTTGTCTTTCGCCGGGGTCTCCTTTGGTAAGTGCAGAGGAGAGACAGCTCGGATCTTTTTTTCAGAAATGACTTTTTCCAAATCTTCCAGGCTCCGTTTCAAAGGCCGGGCAGCCCCCACGCTTTGAGGGCTTGTTCTGCAGCTGATGATAGGATGCACCATCCCCTCCATCTTCCTCAGATTCTCCAGCCTCTGGGCTTGCTGCTTCCCAGACCTGTGGAGCAACTCGCTGTGTTTTTTTGGGGCTGCCATGGCCATGGGGGACACACGGCAAGCTTTGGGGTTACAGTCTAGGCTCACTACCTGGCTGCTTGCAGTCTGGAACGGGGAGATACCTTTGCCTTCTTGCTGGGCCATGGATGAATGAGGGAGGCTAGAGCTCGGAGCCTTTGCAGTCTGTTTGTGTATACTCTTTGGAAGACTCAAATCTGTTGGCTGATCATCTGAAGAGGCCTCCACTGCTGCCTTTTTTTCTTGATGATGCAAAGATGGGCAATAATTTAAATTTCGTTTTTCTTGGTGTTTGTGTTGAGTAAAAGTAGAAATATTTTCAGACTCTCTGAACATGTCCCGGGGGAGGTACTTTGATGTCTGTTCATTATTAAGGTGGTGTTCGGTGTGCCTATAAAGGCTGTGCAGATGAGGTGATGAATAAAAATCTGCCAAGAAAGTGGGCACATGGGAGTGCTGCAGTGCCCTTTTCTCACTCATTTTATCTTTGCGGTCCTGGACATCCATCTTCGGTACGTAGGACTCGGCAAGGGAACTGAGGTGATGTTTTGAAAAATCACAGCGCTGAGGATCTGGTTTACTTAGCACGTCATGTTTAAAAATGTCATTAATTGATTTCCTTTCTTCCTTGGTTTTAAAACTCTGTACGTGTTGTATGACTGAGGGCCTATTAATTGCTACAGGATCAGAATTAGGGGCATGAGGACCTTGTGATATGCTTGAGGACAGTTCATCTCTGCTGTTCAGTTTCTTTTTGCTGATCAAAGGTGGAGGAGAACCATAAGGATAGCTACAAGACAGGGCCGCCCCACTGACCTGTGACAGCAGCTTCTTCTTTGCTAGGGGTGACATGATACCCGGATTACCCTTTGAGTAGAGCAGTGGCGTGTAACTGAAAGTGGAGTCATCATTCATGGACCCAGGCAGCTCCTTTTCCTTGAACATGTCAAAGTTCTGGACCACCAGTACTTTGGGCGTTTGCTTTAGTGCATTGTGGATATCTTCATTTCCCAGCTGGTCAACTTTCACCGTGCAGTTTGCGATGTAATCGGCCATCTCCGGCAATTTGTCATCTTCCATGTCACTCTGAGTGGGCAGCTGGACTGGAAAAGTCGTGAAGGGCATTTCTGGAGGTTCACTTTCTAAGCTGTCAGTAAAAGCTTTGTGTAGTCTTTGTTCAGGCTTTGTGTCTTCCAGGGCATCTGCTGGGGGGTGTAACTGCTTTGTGATAGTGGCATCCAGCACGGTGTCTTCTTCTGGGGGCACGGAAATACTTGAGAAAGAGGATGAGTGCTGAACCTCCTCCTTAGCCTTCTCACTGTTCATGTTTTCTGTCAGGTCTGTCTTCTCCAGAGGCAGTGGCCGAGCTGTCTCTGGTAAAAGAGATGGAGGGCCTTGCACAGGTTGTTTCATCTCTCTCACTGTAGGATGTTCAGGAAAATTTTTCTGGTCTGCTGATTCTTGATCCTTCTCTTGTTCTGATGAAACCTAATAAAACAATTCAACACAGTAATAAGATGTGGTGCACTTCGTCAGACTGTTCGTAAGACTATACACAGCACACAGTTGGCTACTTTTAGAGAAGTACTTGTCAATCACCCTGCTGGAATGTGAAGGCTCTAGCGCCAGGTATTGGACTCAAATGCAAAGACATACCTCTTGGAAATATTAAGAAATATACCATGGCTGCCAGAGTCACAATAAGACATTTCAGAACAGCACATGTTTGTAACCTGATGAGAGGCACCGGTGGCTTGACCAAATATCTAAACACTGAGGTTATACTGTTTTAAAATTAATTAGGCAAATGCATGAGAACAGATTTCATAACAAATGAAAAAGCTATAGAAATGTCTCCTGCTAGCCAACTTCACCTACGAAAACCACATGATTCCCATGGTTTTTCTTACATAAAGTCTCTCCAGCGTAGCTATGTTAAAATTCAGTGATCACAGAGGCGATCATTCACACCCAGTTCTGCATTAAAGTGTGAAAATGATAGAAATGGCATACTGGGAATCCCTATTGTAGGCAGCAAATCACTGCCACAGCTTAACTAGGACACACATTTTTTTATTAACGGATTAAAATGAAGTTGTCAACATTCAGTAAGTGTGTGTGCCTGCTATTACAAACATGGCTTTTATATGTTACCGTCAATGGGACCGCAGCTCTTTCTGCTCCCCTGTTAATAAAGCTTGCGTGCACAATTCACACTATTCATCCCATTATGTAGCTGGCTGAACTGTGACCCGCGGAGGTCACCAGAGCGTCCCATCTGCGATCCAGCTGACTGACAGCCCTTTTCAAAACTGCTGTCACTCTCCTCTGACATGTCGTAGTAGAAGACAGTCATAAAACAGCAGCATTGTGCGAGCTCTTTATTATTATTGTTTTCTTTCTTTCTTTGTTGTAAAGATAAGATGCATCGAGAAAGTTGTTATCTAAATGCTGCTTTATGGTCTGTCATAGGAGCGGGTGATCGGAGAAGGTCCTAACGAATCTAACTCTCTCAGAGATTTATTTCTTCACAGCTGCTTTTAAATATTCCTGTCTGGTTGGTTGGCCTATTAGTTACAGCGTCTGATAGCCATCCCAACTTCTTTTTAAACTCATAGCTGCCTTTTGCAGCCAAATACCATCATTAGATCCTTTACAAAGTACCATCGCTAGTCTCTCGAGCTTATAAAATTACAGGAAAATACCAGACAGATGAGCAAAGAAAGGAGGAGGAAAAAAGGAGAAATCATATTTAATAACTGTACATTCTGCTCTTTGTTTCTGTTAAGCAACATTTTCATTGAAGTTTCAGCTATTGTGAGGAAATGTGCAGTCTAAGGCTAATAGCATTTTGTCTGGTATCTTGTTACAGTGACAATGTCATTGTGACAGCAGGAAAACAGTGAAGAGCACAAAAGCAAACACAATCCTAAGAAATTAAAGTCATATTCTCTCCCTGCACACTTCTTACGGTATATAAGTTGAACATGCAATTGAGAGGACTGTACATCTGTAACTTGATTATACTTTTACAGCTCACAGCTATGGCCCACTACGAGGCCAAGTGCAGAAACGGTTTAAGCAGTGGCTTGGTTAGGGCCATGCCTACATGTGTGGCTACAGAAGCTCCCTGTGAGTGAAACACCCCACTGATGTGCTTGGATGAGCCCAAATGCGGAGCCTGGCATGGGACTCCACTGCTGGCGGAAGGCTGAGGTGAAAGGAGCATGCAACCTTCTGCCTGGCTCCAGCAGACTTGGATTTCACTCCACCCAAAGGAGCTGGACACCTTTCTGCTGGCCCTCTAAGGGCCACGTCCTAGGCACAGACACCTCTCCAGGTCACAGCTCGGATGAGCTGCTCTGCAGCTCCATGCCCATCCTGGGAGGAAACATCCACCCCTGTAGCACCCTTGGCTGCGTGGGCTTTGTGTGACCACCTACCCGTACGGTGATCTGCATGAAGGCTGAGATCCCTAATCACCCACCCTGATTAAACAAGGGCAAGACACATCTCCCATGCCAGTCAGGGAGGAGACATTAATTCTGCTATAAAAAGTACCATATTACAATAGGAAACGGCTATAATTGTACATTTTTACTGTCTCGTCTAGGCTCCCTACATTTCCGATAAGCATAGCTTAAGAACTCTTCCTGCAAACCACACAAAAATAACTGCAGTTTAGGCAGCAGGAAGTTTGAGATAGGGAACAACAAAAGCAAGGAAATTCAAAGTTAAGGCTGACGCTCTGCTGCTGACTTGTTATGTTGTGCTTAGCAGTGGTGGTAAGGATAGTGTGTAATGTATCCTGCTGATCCAAGACCCCTCAGTAAATAACCAGGAGCGACAGGGGAAGGGGGCACATGCCTTCACTTCTCATGTCCTTGCTTTGGGCAATTTGTGTTGCAGCCTTCCAGGGACTGAAGCGGGCTTGTGTGCGCTATCCCCTCTACGTATTTCTCATCAGAAGTGGAGGGGTTTTCCCCCAACAGGGTTCACTGCTTTAAAATTGCAGTGCAAGAGAAAACAAAAAAACCTCCCCTCTCTGAGGAGTGTTCTTACATTAGATACCAAAGGTACTGTTGATCAAGGCAATTTAAAGCACAAATTCTGGTTTGGCAGAAGCTGAAATTGTCCTTGTAAGCACAACTTAAAGTCAAAATTTTCTGTTCTCAAAACTGGGTACAGGAAGTCTCAGAGGTATATGTGTTTAGTGGTCCTGCATTGTTCTTTCTAAACAATGAGGAGGAGGACTGTTGGTAGCTGACTTAATACCAATTTCCAACCTGGGTTAGCAACAGGACTTATGTACCTGCCAGACGGCAATGAAGTCAAAGGAGCAGCCATAGTCTGCCTGCATGTCACGTGTTTCAACATTCTTTAAATACTTACTTTCACTGCAACGCCTTGAAGGCTGCTGTGATCTGGCAGACTGAGACAGGAAAAGCAAAGTCTTGTGTAGGGGTTGTGTGTGAGGAGCTTCACCGCCTCGTTCACACAGGGTGCAAGCAGGGCACAGCAGAGAGTGGGCAGGATGTGCAAAGGGAAGTGCTTAAATAACACCGGAGAAAAAAATACCCATTCATTTGATACAATTTAGCAACACATGTCATTTATCGTTATTTACAGGCAAATCTGAATTCTGCTGATCTACTTTACCCTGGGCTGTGAACAGAAAATCTCTTCCATGAGGGCTGCCCTAGGTCTGCAGGTAAGGTGGCTCTATGTGGAAAGCAAGGCCCGCCCGTGTGAAGCAGGTGACAGAACAGGAACCTATCTCAGCTGAAAACCATCTGTGGCACACAAGAGGGAAGTCAGTCTCAGTTAGGGCTTGGAAGGTGGTTCCCTCAAAACCTGACCTTTTAGTCCACAGAGAAATTCAGTACAACATAACACAATAAAAATCCTGGGGAGTGATGTGTTTTTTGATAGATACGTATACATCTGTGAGCAAAGAAGGGCTGATCCAGAGGTTACCATTATAAATTCAGCTGTGTCCAACAGTTACCACAGTATTATCAACAGTATTAGAGGTTCCCGCACCCTATACTTAGATTAGGAAATAACTGTGGTGGTTGTGTGGTTTCCTTTTGGCAGCTGCTGATCTTTTACTGGTGACCACTGTATAATACAATGAGTAGAAATGGTACTTGTTACATCCAGCGCTTGGTTTTTTGCCATCACTGCTATGCAACACGGAGCTAACCGGTTGCCGTTTGCAGCCCAGCAAAATCCCAACACAGACAGTACCACAACAACTGAATTTCCATTGCCAAGCAAACTCAAAGGCCAACTGGTTGGAGTTCTCCAGTTCAAATGATGTATTTTATCACTGGATTTCATGTGATTAAAGCTGTACCTTTTTAATTGAAAAGTTTAAAAGCAGGAAAGCAACCAACCTCAGATGCATCTTGGGGTTTCTGTGCATTATCTTTTTCCTTCTTGCTCTTTTGGTTTTCATTTTTGATGCGTTTCGTTCCAGACACTTTCGTTTTCGCTTCACCCTCCTGGGAACTGTTATCCTGTTTTCGAGGTTTCACTGGAGGCAGTGGCTTATCTTCCTCTCCTTTAATAAATCTTTCATATGGCAGGATTAATCTAGGGGATTAAGGAACAAATAATTGATCAGGTTTTGCCATTCTAGCAAAGAACAAAATGTATCTACTACGAGCAGTTTACTTAATAAATCCATTTTCTTCCATGCCATAAAAGCACCAGTGCAAACTCTACACGTATAAAACCAAGTATGATAAATCAATTTATTTGGCAAGATTATCATGTGGCACAAATTCAGTGGAGTCAGAGCTGGTGTGGATCAGTAATGCTGCAGCAGTTTGTGCGGCTACACCGATTTGTACCAGATGAGGATATAAGCCACTATGTGTTTAGATTGATTTACAAACCGAAAATCCATCATTTAGTTTTATTTTCCCTCCCTACTCTTAAAAGCACGCAGCAAACCCCAGGAAAACACCTACAAAGACACAGAGAACTTGATAGCAGGTACACAATTTTCAGGCCGGTGGTTTCCCTGAGTGCAAGGGCGAATGCCAGGAACTCGGCAGAAGACGAGTGAGAAGGGCTGCAAAAAACCTACCGTGGTGGGCACAGGGCCTGGCATGCTGCCACTGGCACCAGCCCACCACCACCCTTGCAACGCACCCATACAACGAGAGTGGCCATGTCCCTGCCTTCGCCAATGAGGGTATTTTAAGGAAGGAGGAGAGAGGAAAAGAGTTAAAAGTGAAGGAATTTTTCACAGTTCCACAAAATTTCTTTAAAAAAGCAAGGAAGAGACATAAACAAAAAATATCCTCCCCCGAAAGCATCAAACACACAGAGTTTTCATCTATCTGTTTTCCCTTTGCAATTCTTGATCTGAAAGGAAAAATAACTGATATAATTAAAAGGGATGGATTGCATTACAATCTCAGTTTCAACTTCAGTGATTAAAGTTTTTATAATGCATTTGGTATGATTAATGACTCACTGTGGGATTAATACAAGACTCAAGACTTTAAAAATATGAACTTTAATACAGCACACATAATTTGTTTAAAAAAAAAAAAAGACAAGTTGACTCTATGAAGAAAATGTACTTTGCTTATAAACAACATAAATCTGTTCAAATACCAGGAATCCTTAATTATCTTTAATCTAAGACTCCAAGGCAGAAACCTCTTTGGTTCAGATATTTGTTTGTTATCCTAGAATCAGTTCCTAAGCATGCAATTTTGATTTACATACTTAGATGTTCAAACACAGTTTGGGCTTAAGAGAGCAGAAATTAGATTGCTCGTGATCATAATATTTTACATTTTAATAAAATACAACATAAATTATGTTAAAATATAAACCTAATTTATGCTATATTAGAAACAAAATTCATTAACTGAGCATGCTCTGACATGGTATGTGCAAAGAGGCGTGAATAATACTTTCTAGCCCTGAATTTGGCAGGGCTCCAGTAATGAAGCTAAGCAGAGCCCACAGGGAATATTCATCTTCAGATCCCATTACAAACTGAGTTTAAACATGTTACAGCTGCTAAAACTAGAAACTGCTCCCTCTATGCAAACTTAGCAAAATAATACGGAGTTGCCAAATACCTGCTTCCCACTGTAATATTACAGTTAATGTTTATATAATAAAAAGCATAACTAAGCAGAATAAGAAAAAAATAATCTTGTTCATACTTGAGGCTGCTACATTTCATTCGCAAAGCGCAAATGTTGGTGAAAACACCAAATTCCTCCCCGTGCAGCACAAAGCGCTTTGGACTTCACTAGAGGCAAGGTTGGGTTTCACACAGGGCAACGTCGGGGCGGCTCTGCCATGTGTTAAATATTTAAAATCGCTTTTAATAAAAACACATTTTATTACAGTAATTGTTAGCACTGCGAGGGGAGTGTTTGACTTTGTTTTGTTTCCATGGGAACACGTCGCCCGTTAAAAAAAAAAAAATCTGCATATTCCGCCCGTAAAGGTCTCAGACAGTGTCCCGAGCCCCACGGGAGATGGAGAAGCTTGTCCTGGCCCACGAGCGGGCCCTTCCGTGAAAGATGCCGCGTGATTGACGCCGATTAATCACCGCTCGCGTGCTCTCCACTGAGCCTTGTAGGGTAACGCGGGACACCAGCACCGCCTCCTCCTGCTGCACCTCACCAGAACTCATTAGCTTTGGTGCTAATTAGTAACCGTGGCTTAAATTTCCTTTTCTGATCTTAAGGGTTCATGTGGGAGTACAGGGTTTTCATTTTAGTTATTTTTCACTGAGCTCAGCAGTTGGCAGGCCGACAGCAGTAAAAATACATTTCACAGAGCCGGTCAAAGGCCCGGAGCCAGCGGCAGGAAATCTGGAATTAAATGTTTCGTGTATGAGAGAGGCGGCATGACTAAGGTAAAACTGAACCAAAACACAAGGCTGGCTTGTTCTAGGATTTTCCCCTCCTCATTTGAGATGAGGGAGGGCAGGCTGCCCTTCCCTGCCGCCCCCGGGGCGGCTTTTGGGGGGCAGCTGGAGAGGAGCCGGGCAGGAACGCGCGCTGAGACCCTGGGGAGCAGCACCGAGACGAGCAACACCAACCATCGCCGCTTCACGTAGAGATTTCCATCGGTTGCAATTTTCACTGAATGTTTTTTCAGTTATCCTGTCATGGTACAAGACAATTACCCACAGGATATGATCTTATCATTTGATTATTAGAAGTTTTTATAGTGCAGGAGTAATAAAGCTAACACAGCTCTCAGAACATGTAAGCAGCCGGCTCACATGCCATGAAAGCAGCCGGCTTAGCCAATTTAAGGTCAATATTGCCCAACACCGGAAGAATGCGATCTGCTGTTAGCCAAATAGTTTAGCAGAATGTGACATGTCTGAAACCAGCAGGAGAGTGGGGTTTTTTTTGTCAAATATTTGCAGCGCAGGTAAGATTTAATCAATCTTTGCGCAAGGAGAGGTAAAGACAACGTTCAAAAAAATGGAGCCTGATACCCCAAATGTATCGCACTTCAGAAACAACAACCAGGTTTTCAGTCACTTTGAACTGTGGCTGTATTTCATGGCGGGAGGAAGTATCAAAGTATTCATAAAAAGGGAAGAGAGGGGGAATATTTTGTGGTCTAAAGAATATTTACTGTAAAGCCTACGAGGAGACTAAGTAAAAGGGTCTTTATCATGATCAAGATTCCAATATTAAGATTAATAAAATGTATTATTTATAAGTCAATTAACATAAATAGAATATGTAAGCACTAGTGTATTAAAAAAATCTTTCCACAGGCAGCAGATTTTTAGCAGCATGAGGTTTTTTTTTTTTTTTTTCCTGGAATAATACAAGAATAACATTTTCCAGCCAAGAGCAGAAACAGTAGGGGAGTCTTTGCTATCACAGGGCTTCTTATTAAATTCAGTCACTTTTAAAAGCCAGTCTTTTTTTTTTTTTTTTTTTTTTTAAATAAAGACAACTTAAAATCAATACAAGTTAGATTAACAAATCAGTACTATACTAATCCTGATTTATTACAATCGGCAATATTAAGTTTAATCACGTATAAACTGCTACTCAAAAAAAGATTTTGCTTTACTAAGTCCTGAATTAAATAATGGCGCAGAGTGTACTGAGTTTTTAGATCTGCATCATCTGATATTATGAAAAATTCAATGTACTTCTCTGCAGCAGATGTCAGAGGTCAGCAAATCTATTACAGTAATGTAAGTAATCTGGCTTTCTGCCAACCTTTTTTTAAAAAACACTGAAGCAGATAATTTTGTATTTACAAATTCTAAAATCCTCCAGGGACTGAATCTCTTTCCCAACAAAAAGCAGAAACTTCACATTAGAGAAATGTATTTCACAGTATATCAAACATGTCTTCATCATTAGCATTTCATAAAAAGAAAAAAAGAGCCCTTAATCTTTATTAGTCAACATTTTTTTCCCAGCTACGGAACTAACAATGCAAGATCTCATCTGAGCCAGTAACCACTACATTTTCATGTATTGATTATGCAGAATGAATGACTTTTTTGGCTCAAGTCTACTTCACGGGACACATGAGAGCACATCTATTTATAGACATGATAAAAAAAGTAGTTACAATAATGCAAAGGATCTGACCAGCCCAGAAAGAGGAAGGAAATTAAATGTTAAGGCTGCCAGTTTCCTCTTTAATTCTCCCCACTGTGTATGGATATGACGGGGTTCTCAGGCTGGGGAGGAACCATATGCCCAGGACACATAGGGTGAAGGAGGGAAGGAGGCAGTTCAGCACAATCTCTACAATATTTTCTTGTATCACTTGTTTTAGTGTTTATTTTTGTTTTCTTTTTGGCAGAATAAAATATTCCAGCATGTCTCCCATTGACATCATCTGGCTTTCTCAAGAGCTCCAAGCCCAACAAAAAATGGTGCGCAACAGAGCCTCTCAGACACAAGGATAATCTAGGAAGGGCTTAAAATACTGAAGCCCATTCCTTTGGAGATGCTGCCCCATTCCCATGCTTGGCCAGAAGGTTAAGGAGGTTGATTGCAATGGGAATGGAAAAAGATTTAAATCTGCTCCACCAAATGAATACAGCAACTGGTTAACCCATGGAACTCACTGCCAGTGGATATCTTGGGGCCAAGGGATTAGTGAGATTATGCAAGGATTAGATGCTAATGTAAATCATGAGAACAGTAAGCTCTTAGAGTTTCAAAAACACTGGAAAGGGACAAGGAATAAATCTCTTTACTGGTAGGAGTTTGGAAAACACTTTCCTCCTGGGCACGTGATGCCACAGTGGCTCTTGCTCCTTCCTCTGAAGGTGCTGCCAGCACTGAGGGATGAGATGGTTGGTCTGCCTGGATCTATCTGGATCAACTGGTCCTCACAGCAGCTGGGCAGAGCCACCCATACCCCCTGCATGAGAGGGTCTGAGTGCAGGGCCAGGGCAAGTAGCCACCAAGCTGGGACACCTCAGGGTGGCTCCAGCAACAGCCCCTACAGTGCAAAGGGGCCCCTTATCAATAACCTCAGTGAGAGAAACCCCATTCTTGCTCCCTAGAAACTCAGTGGCAAAACATTCAGTTGTTTTGAGGGATCAGCAGGAATGCCCAAGCTCTGATGCCAAGTCTTGTCTTTTTTACCCTGATGCTCTTCAAAAGGGATAAATCTTGAAGCAATACTGTCAGTGCAAGCAAGGGAAACAAGCCACCTTCAACAGCAATCAGCTGCGGGAGATAGCCAGGAGCAGGAGGCAGATCTCCTGGGCAGCAGTGACAAATTCCCAGCAGAGAAGAGGGGAGAGGAATAACCCAAACTCTAAGGTCAGCCTGTTTTCCAGAATGGGAATATAAAATACATTGAGGAAATCAAGCAGTGTGTTCCTCAAGCCTGATTTCCCTGGACCATATTGTACAATGCAGGGGTTGCGAAAGCAAGCTTTGCATGCTTTTATGCAGAACACAATAGCAATAGGTCTATTTGCATTTGTCTAAAGTACAAAACTGGCATGTATTTTATCAGCAAAGACAAAATATGTTTGAGTTCAATTTTCTTCCCAAAGAACTTCCCTTCCTCAAAGAAATGGCTCTTTCATCCTTTCATCAACAACTTTCCTCACAGCCCACTGGGAGTGCTGGTGGGTAATGAGAATGGCTCACTGCTGAAAGGTGGGAACTGCGCTGCTGTAAGGGAATTCAAAGACACTTCGTTTTAAGTAAACTGGAAATTAGTGACATTACAAACACAGCTGTTGATTTAGCTGCAGAGCCAGGCGAGGGAAGCTCAGGCACTCTCAATCCTACAGCTCAGCAGGGGAAGATGAACAACCCCAGTCTTTTTTGCCTTCAGTGCAGATTTACTGCATCGGAACGATTCAAAGGAAGGGTGATGGGGACCAAAATTGCTACAAGCCTGTTTTGGCCACAGTCAGCATTTCTGCATCTAAAGGCCCTACAATACTTGGTCCCTAAGCTCAGGACAAACTTACAGATGCCATTTTGGATAGCCTGTGGGATGCGGGTCCTCTGAAGGGACTCCAAAATACTGCCAACCCTCACTGTGAGCTCAGAGCCACACCTCCATTGCATAACGTTGAACAAACTAGGGGCAACCCCTGCCATGCTGGCAAAGTCCTGCAGTGAAGTACAAGGTGGAGATTTCCAGCAGACCTGGGCAATCAAGGGAAAGATCTTAGTCTCCATTCCTGGTGCTGTTCCTGCAAAGGGGAATGGCAGATCTCCCACTGCACAGGACCCTCCTAGGGCAACTCAGCTCCTAGGCAAGGACAAGGGGCTTGTTGTCTTGTGTAGAGCCTGTCCTTAATTCTGGATGTCAAGAAGTGAGGTTACCATGCGAGACACACCTCCGCTGATGATGACCAACCATGAGCACTCAGCTCAGTGCCCAGTTAAGTCCCCTACTGCTGGAAGGTAGTGCCCAACTGTCTAGCACTCTTGCATCCAAGGACTCCTGCTGACTCCAGTGCTGGCCACTAAGTCTCTGAGGCTAAAAACCCAGAAATTTTGAAAAAAATGTCTGTTCTCAGATGTTTTGAATGGACAGCTAAGGATCTGTTTTAATGGTAAACAATTACATTCCTGTGTCATCTGATACTTTTTAAATTTTGGGGAGGGGGGAAGCTTTCTGAATTTTCAATAGTTCCTTTGTTAAAGCATCTGTTACTCACATAATTGAAAAGATGTTTGTTCAGTGGTATGCTTGAGAGTACAGTTATTTAATCTTAATGATAAAGCCCTGAGGGCAGAAAATCATAAGTAGAAACCTTTTGTTTTTTATCAAAAAGGAAAAAAAAAATCCAAACCAAAAACCCAGGAAAAAAAGGAGAGAACGGAGACACCTCATCTATCTTCAGGCTTAAATCTATGCTTGATGGAAAACTATTGAGACAATTTGCAACTTGTGAAGTTTTTCTGGGAGTCTGGGACTTGCTGAAGTGGGAGGGGGGCAAGAAAGTGAAGACAAAAAATAAAACAACCAAGTTAGTACAAGAAAGAACTGCTGCTTGGCAAGTTTTTTTGGGTCAAACAAAGAACTAGTTGTAGTTTACAGCATGACATAACATTTGATTAATTTTTGCCTGAGGATGTTTTCACACTTAGGGTAAATCAAAACCTTTTATTAATTACAATGCATATTAAAAGATAAGCATAAGCATAATCGTGTAGATGTTACACTAGCCTCCTATTTTTCCTTCCCTCTAAAAGATTGGCTGCTATTTTCTACAAAACTCCACTGAAATGCTTACACATCACCAAAGTTAACCAAACGCTTTAACAAAACCAAACAGCATTTGCATGGAACACGGGGCTCTCTTACATATTGAATTACTGCACAATATCCTCAGGGTAGAGAGACTTTACGGCTGTTAAAGGGAAACCATGTAAGCAACTTCTTTTGACCTGCCTTGTGTTTCTGATAATATATAATATTTATGTGAGTGATTTAGACAGAAAAAATGGCAGAACGGACACTGAACCGTACAAAACATTGTATCTCCTGGGGTCTAGCCCCGTGGTAAGGGACAGATGTACAGGGTGCTCTGCAAGTGCCCAGGGACCACAATCACAGCCAGAATAAAACCCTCTGCAGGTCTGCGTCCATAGCATGGGCAAAGCCACCCTGCCAGACTGTGAAGAACCACGAGCCGCTCCGGAGACCCATCTCACCAGACTCATGAGGGCCAGGATATGAGACACAATATTGATGAGCAGGACATGGCCCATGCATGCTGTGGGTCCATCCCTGCTGCAGACCTCAAGGGAACCAGGCTCCTGAACCAGCACCAGCCAACAAGGCTACTGCTCTATAGGACCATCCAGCTGCCTGTCATGACACCTAACACCAACATGCATCTCCATCAAAGCAGCCGAGGAGGGTTTCTGCATGCCGCTGCACACAATTCCCCAGCCCGTGCGTGTCTGCGCGTAGCTCATGCACATGGCTTGCTTTGGAGGAAACCAAGATGAATCACAGCCAGACTTGGAGGCAGAAAATGGCCCCAACAGGCAAGTGCTTCTATTTTTGTTTTGTTCAATGCATTTCATTGGCAACTTTATATACCTTGCAAAATAGCAGGTTGGGTTTTTTGGTTTGGGGTTTTTTTTTCTGGGGGGGTGGGGTGGTGTAATCTATATGAAAAATCCTTAACAACAACGTCATCAGCACTGCAGAAACACAGCCTACCATTCACGCCGGAAAATTAAAGCTGCCCGTCACGTGTTTTGTGTAAAAGCGAAAGAAACCTCAAACCCTGCATGTGAAAACCACATCTGCACTATTAGGGGAAGGCAGCATAGAGAAGAGTACTTCGCAGAAAAGTAGCCGTTTCTGAGGGTTTCTTGATAAGAGAGAGGGAGATGTAGGGTATTGACAAGGGCTGTAAGAGTTTCACAGGAAGGGTTCAGGCTGAATCAGCTAATAGCAACCACACACGCCTCTAGCTTTCTGTGATCATGCAAGGTAAGTGCCTTAAAGGAGCACAAATGAAGAAAGTAATGAAAACAACAACCCGTAAGCTCTGCATGGTCTGAGTTGTGCACAGAGCAACAGCCCTACAATGGGAAAACATTAATGCTCTTTATATTGGTAATCATCTGTTACATGAGCAATTAAGTACAGTACTAATGGACTATAGCCAAGAGCCTGGTACTAATATTAAAAACTGACAGAGATGAATAGGTTTGGAAGGAAAACTAGACTGACAAAGACATTTTTATGAAGTGCTTGGGCCTATTTGGAATAACCCAATCAGAGGCAGGTTCAGACCAGCCCTGCCTACAGTGACAATAACGCATTCATTGGCATTATATGACGCCTGCTATGCTTTAAACAAAAACACTCACTGCTTCTATTCAGCAACCTGCACTTTCATTATTATACTCATCAATAAAACAAAAGTTGTCTAACTAATATACAAATAACACTTACTGAAACACTGGCAACCTCACCTTGTTTTAAAGTGAAACCAGTTACTGGAAACACAAACCATACTACATGAAAAGTGAATCAGTTGATAATACACACAAAATCTTTCTTTCCCTTTCACCGGGGAAACAAAGCAAACACCACACCGATGGAAGCGCTCTGCCTACCTATAGCGCAGCAGCAGCAACCACTGCAACCCCTGCTGCCAACAGGGCTGAGCAGAGAGGGGAGCAACACAGTGCCCACAGCCCTTACATCTGGCTTTCTTTCAGCTTTGGCTATTCTCGGTACCATGGGTCTGCAGCAAGATGCTGGTTTTTTAGAGGTTATAAGCACCTCTTGGGGAAAGCAACATTTCTTCATAGGATTTGTAGACAGTGAGGCAGTTCTGCCCTCCTCATTTCTTGGGTGTTTGCTTTCTTTTTGCCCTTTGAAACGCCACCTTGCAGAGGGGACCTTGGAGAGGGCAGGAAGATGGGACGCAGTACCTGAATGGGACATACATGCCATTCCACTCATTAGCATCCTAAGGATGTCACCAAAAGGTCCTTGCCACCTAAGCAGCCTTGGTATGCTAAAGCCAATGCAAACAGCTAGTAGTAGCTTTTCTGTCATCTTGGACAAAACCTAGTTAACAAAACACAGATGCCCTTGAGATCTAGGTGTAGAGATGAATAGCAAGGCTAAGTCAAGATCAGTGAGGTCAGGGAACTGCCTGTTCTGCCTCCAGTAAGAAAGGAAAGGCCACTGGGATTCAGAAAGGAAAAATCATGAGGTTTATTCAGCATTTACTTCCTAGCTTAATTCAATTTCCAGTTCAGCTTTACAGCTCACCTCCAAGTTAGAAAATGTATGTGTGTCCTGAATCATGAATGTGTACTCCTGCACTGCAGTTCTAGTTTTAGATTAAATGTCATCTGAGCACTTTGGCTATAAATGAGCATTACATTTACAGGTGCTGTAGTTAGAATTACCAGCTGAAACAAACCATGACAATTTCATTTACTTTTTTCCAAGTCTGAGGCTTAATACAGCTTTCCTGTGGTGGAAAAACACTAGAAACCTAGAGATTGGACCAGGCACTGAAGTTTTCTATATACGTGTTTTGGTTTTTCAGAGCAGATTTGGTACAGCATATTTTAGGTAAGCTCAGGGCTAACCTAAAGATCCTACAAGACTTTTACTCCAAATGCCATTTTTTGACAGCCTGCCAGAGACCTGGAAAATAGATGCTGCCTCATATCAGATCTAGCCTAGAACTACATAGTAGACTGGCATCCCAGAACTCATATTTGAGCTCTTCAGTATGCTAAGACCAATCTAACCGTAAGCTAAAAGTCTCTTTCCTCAGAATGGCTCAAGGCAAGCAGAACCACTTTTGAGTAGCCTGGGAAGGCTTTTGAATCTTGAAGGTATCATGAGTCTGCTCAGGGTTTGTAGTGAGCACAATGGGCTTTGTGGCACTTCATAGCACAGCCTTGAGTAACTGCTGAGTAAGTCACACAGACAAATCTCTATGCATTGAAGAGAAGTGCAATTCAGTGGTTGTGCATGTAAAAAAATAAACCACTATCATGAGAGCAGAAGAGTGAGAGAGGAGTTGGTGGAGTATTTGTGAATGGCTCATTTATTCTTCCACAACTACAAGAGATGTGGCCCTCTCATGATTTCAACACAGAGCCCAGCAATGCTTGTTCCCTGTACAACCTAAGCTCACAGACACTCAAATCTCATGCATGCCTGGATCTCCTCTGTCAAATAAACAACATCCCACAGAGCACATCTGGCAAGGGAAGACTCAGACTGCCAGTTTGAAACCCATCAGCTGCCTTGGGTGCAAGGGAAGCCCTGAGACTCTCCCAGGGCTGTAATGATGGAGGGGAAGAGCCAAATACCCACAATCTGATAAATCAAAACAATCTGTAACCTTTGTCTGCAACGCAAAGGCAGGGAAAATCCCCATCTGATGTGCACAGCAACTCACTCAATTCGCTCTGCCGCTTGGCTTGACCTCCAGAAAACTTCCAGCTAACTTTTAGAGTGGCATTACATGCAACTTCTTCGTGCAGCCAAGTCCTTATGTAGGAGACGTCTCCTGTAAACGAGGGTGATCAGCCCCCCTTCCCTTGGAGTGACCAACATGCAAGGCACTACCAGAAGGCGGAAAAGCTGAGCACAGCTCTGCTGTGCTGCCTTGTGCACAGGCAAGTACAATCTCGTCTTAACCCCAGCAAAGTAACTTGTTTATACCCAGGAACAAGAGACTGGGCTTCCCTTATCTGAGCCTGAAATTGCAGAGCTTTTATTAACATTTGTTAAGGAAAAAAAATAATTTAAAAACAAAATTAAAAAAAAGGAAAATTAAAAAAAGAGTTGTTTCTAAAAACCATACCAAATCAAAACAACATTCCAGCTCCAGTACTTTATTCAATGCATGCTGGCTTCACAAGCCCTGGAAGTTATTATCTACATGGGAAGAATAAGAAATCAACAGTTCTGACCAGCAACAATGGCTGCAGAGAAAGAGTGTTTGGCAGCAGCTTGCAGGCAGGGAGGAGGGAAGGAATGCAATGAAGAAGAAGAATGCAACGCTCTGCATGACCTACAACATTAACAGCACCCTGCATTGTGGGCCACCCCATTATTTTGATCACAACCACAATTTGCTTAATTGGTATTCCTAAAAAACAACAGAAGACAAGTGGTTGCATCAATTAGCCACCATTTCTTATTTTTCCTTGAGTATGTTTTGCTCAATTTTTCAGCTTCTTTAGCCGGAAAGCTGTTGAAAAAATTAAGATATCTACCAAAGAAAAATCAGATGCCTGTTTTATTTATTTAGTCAGTGGAGACACACACTCTGGTTTAAATTACAATGGATTATCTGACTAAACTGTTGGGGGAATATTTACTATACCTTTAAGAAGTCTCTCTCTCTAATTCTTCATAAAATGCTTTGAAGGCTCTCCAAATTAATTTTTTCATTATTAAACAAGTATTTCAGATTTGTTATCTTACCTTTCATAATGTCTGCGAGTACATGTAGCAGCACTTGTGCTTCCAGGGTTACCACCTAATTCATCATAAATATGTTTCCATTGTCGACGGGCTGTTATCTGTAAAAATGGCAATGGAAAATTTAATCTTGCATCTTTACAGATTCTACAGTGTTTGAGTTCACAACAACAAATGCATGTGTGACACTTTACAGAACAGCATGTACTACAAGCACTATAAAAGCCCCTACAGAATATATAGAGTGCACAGAGCTCTGGGTGTCTTTTTTTTTTTTTTTGTAAGTTAACACTATGTCTATTTTCTTCCTCTCTAAAATGGAGTGATCTGAGTGATTCATTACCAAGTCACAAGCAATACGGCCTCACAAAAGAGAATCTCAATCAATATAGGGTCATTAACCACCAGAAGTTATGCAGACAAATCCCACGGTGAATTACGAAAATGAAGCTCAAACCATACTCAGCACAAATAATGATTACATAGTTATTTTAACTGAATTAGAGAAAATAAATCTGCTGCAAAACCCAAATCCACCACAGAATTCTGTAAATCCACAAAAGCATAGTTCGTAATGCTATATGTTACAAGCTGTTTATTTTTATCCATTTATGTCAGTAAAATATATAGATCAAATAGTAATGAAATCCTAACATACTCCAATGTTAATATTTGAGCTATGTACTTTATTGGACCACGCTGATGAAAATAAACATCTTGTAACATATTGAGTTGCATACCATGGTTCTGTTTTTTTTGTACAGAAATTAGGATTATACGGAATAACAGATGGAAGACCTGGCAAAAGAATTGTTTCTGAATGCCACTTCATTATTTTATATATTCCGCTATATTTAAAACAGGAAGAAAAACAGGAATAGGACAAGCACAACAGATCACCCTCTTTTGCCTGCAGCTCATAAAGAAGGCCAGCGGAAAATTGTGGGGGCAATTTGGGGAGAATTTTGTCATTTTCTGTGGAATGCTGTGGATTTTAATATATTCAGCCCTGGAGGCTTCTTCAGAGTTACCCACAGAGCACTCAATGGCGTTTACTGAGGAGCTAAAGGCAGCAATCAGAAGAAAACAAATATTACAACTTGCAATCCGAGGCCACTAATTTTAATCTGAACAGGAGCAGATAGCTACCACCGTTAAATATTACAGGGTAAGAGATGTTTCTTTTTCTCTCAAAATAAAAGGAAAATCCTTTCTTTGCAGAAATTATTCCGCAAAGCCAAAAGCATGGCTGGAGACTTATCATTTGATAATGTTACAATTTCCTCAAGTTTACTGTTCTTACAGTTCTCTTTAGAGAAATGGTCAGCACCTCTAACTCACTATTAGCACCTGCATGTAGTTTGCACCTATAGATACTTGAAGGGGGGAAAAAAAAATAAAATAGGAGTATTCAATCTTAAACCTTATTTAAAGCAAAATGGACTGACTGCATTCACTAATTTTATTTTATGTCCTCTGTAACCAACCCAAAGACCACAGGCACAATACACAGACCACAATCCAAGGATCGATTCTGCACAAACAAATTATTTAAATACAAATCAAATGCTCATCTGGGGATAAGATTCATTTTAAGTCTATTTTGTATAAGTTCTTATGCTGTCTCTTCCCCAGGCTACCCACACTTCTATCTATTATTATTATTAAGCGGCTTGAAGAACTGGAGTCCTAATGAGCCATAAAGACCATCACCTCCTGAGAATATGAACAGATGCTCCTTCTGCAACCTGAAAGCTCAAAAAAGAGCTGGACCAAGAAACTGCTGTGAAGGAATGCCTGGATGGGAAGCTACCTCTGGTCCTGCCTCCCACACCTATTCCACCAGCAAAGAACAGGCATGGCCAGACAGCCCTTGCCTTCTGGTAGCTCCCAAAAATAACAGATCCCCTGAGGACTGCTCCAAGTGGCTTTATATTACATCAAGTCTCTGGCAGCCACACAGGCTAGGGGAACAAAGATGCACAAAGCCAGTCTGGGGGCTGTGCTCTGGCCTTCTGGCAAACACAGCCTGGCTGGCTTGCAAGGCTGTGGGCCAGGACCTGATGCTTTGGCTAAGTACCATGATTCTCTGCAGAAGCTATAAACGTAAGCAAAGGATTAGTCAGCAAGAGGACTACTGCAAGTCCACTTTTTAAACATCCTGAGGTGACTGAGAAGCATGGTCTCCATTTTCAAAAGGAAAATGTTATCCTTAGAGTCCAAGTCTCATTAATTATGGACTGATTCAAGAGTTGATACTCCACCTGGAACATCAGTAAACACAACCAGCTTTAAGGGAAAAAGGGAATCCCGTTGAAATCCCTGGATCAGTTCTGGTGTCTCTTTCCTCTATGGTGCATATAATAGTAGTTACACAAACATTTTCCCAGCTTTATCCAATTCTGCCTCTGCAAGGGACCAGAACTCCTTGGCAATTAGCAGAGCTGTACCCTCCCACGTACAGAGCTCAGTTTAAATTTGACAATCCCTGAAGTGATTGTTATTCTAACAAAGCCTGAGGTTGAGTTTTCCCCTCTGGAAAGTTTAGTTTTTATGCTTAGTAAATTTCAGAGGAGTAAAGTAACTGACAAATTACACCCTCAAACAATCTGAACAAAACCCTGCACTGTAGGAACTTCACAGTTTTCAAGCTGGGTGCCACATCCAAACTGAGGACTGCTTTCTTTACTCCTAGAAGTCCCTCCCAGACACCTCGGTGACTAGGAACTTCCAAAGGAGCCAGGAAAGGGCAGTGCTGGGCAATGCTTTGCTTATGGTTGCTGTTCCTACCAAAGAAGCCTGCCTTGCTGCTATTATATGGCAGTTTCAACTCTGAAAGGGCTCATATCTGCTCCTGGCTAGTAACATCCCTGGAGGTGTTAAAAAAATGGGTAATGTGGTGCTTTGAGACACAGTCTAGGGGTTAGGGAGATGTTCAAAGAAGGTTGGACTAGATGATCCTAGAGGTCTTTTCCAACCTGAATGATTCTATGATTCTATGTTCCTGACTGGGGCACATGAGGAAGAGAAAGGCAGGTAACAAAAGACATGAAAGTGGCAAAATATTTCAGCTGCCCGGGCAGGGAATTCCCCATAAACATTAAAGAGCAAACTGCTGGGTTTTTTTTAGGGGCATGGAACTATAGTGGCATAAGACAACTTAGACCCTGTAAAAGCTTTAACAAATGTCCTGAGCACTTTTATTTAACACTTCTGACTAGTTCAGCTTCAGTTTCCTTCAGGTGAGTTGGCCTACTCCAGTAGGAAACATACAGAAGAAAAAGAAGCTTCGCTGCTTTACTTCTCCAATTTGTTTTTTACTACTCCTACCATTACATACATCTCTCCCAGTGCCTACCACATGCCTAAAAGTGCAGGATGTGCTGGGCTTGCCTATTAATCAAGGCAATTGCACAGGCCAGCGTCATCTCTGACAGCTTCTCACTCCAAGGCTGGCTTTAAAGTAGTCTTCTGGTTTGCAGACCCATCACACAATTTGCTTCAACCTATAGCTTCACAATCCTAGAGCTGGGCCCTTTGGAAACCTGGGGCTCTGAAAACCTCCGTGACATCTTTCCCAATCAGCAGAATTTGGAGTTAAGCAAGAGACTGGTCCTGGACAGGGACCTGAGAGCAGATCCGATATGGTTCCTACAAGCACAGTATCAGGCACTGACTGGTACTCAAGAACAAGCAAATAAAAGCAATCATCTTATCTTTTAAAGGGGAGGACTGTGTATACACATGGTTTTAATGGTGTCTTCTGCTTTGAGAAATCTTACAGTCTTCTGCACTGCAATACCAGCTCCCAGCTCCCTTCCTCATGAAAAGGCTTCTTGCTTATATCCTGTTGCAAATGTAATGAGGAATTTTCTGGTCATGGTATGCGATGCTCACAATGCTCTTCAAAACAGAGCTCTGGGTATTAGCTCTGTATGAAACAAATCCAGGTAGCTTTGCATTCCACTGATGTATCAGTTTCTTTGGGCCTGCCTAGACGCAGGACTGCTGTACGTGTCAATCATTAATTTTTAAAAACTAAAGCACTTTATTGTTACTTCCAGGAGGCAGCAGCCAAATGGGATCCCACTGACTTTCGGCAAAATTTAAGCTGCTACATACTGAAGATTAAGTTCTGCCTGATTTTCTTTTTACCATTTATGTTTCTAAGACATCTCCAGGTAGAGTCCATTCGGCACCACAGCATTATGCAAACATGCCAAGGCATTCCTTTTGTGTTGGCTCAAAAGGAAAAATGCCACTTCATGACTTGCCAAGGACAACCCTTTAGGTAAAACCTGGAAGTTTCCTGTCAATGAACATCTGCACCTTTTACTCACTGACTCAGGGTAACTGAGAAAATCCCAGGCAATAGCTGTTAAATGCCACTGCAGCTGAGCCCCCTAGAACATAACATTGTTTTGTATTTCAACCAGGGATTTGGGGACATTTTAAATCATTCATGCTGTGAAGGTCTGCTATACAGAGTGCTTTCCAATGCACTATTATTAGTAACAAAGATGCTCATTTCATGTATCTTTGTTTAAGAGAAACACAATCCCACCAATTCCAAAGAGACAGCTTCATCTGTTAAGGACTTTAACCAATTTGTACAGGTTGCTATTTTTATTAAGCCTGTATTATGTCCAACGAGAAGTACATAGTAGTGTGGTATTACACAGTTATAGATGACAACTAACTAAGAATTAGTAATCAAACAGATAACGGACAGATGAGAAATGACCCTCACAAGTACTCTAACTGGAGAGCCCTTAAATACGACATATGATACACAATCATGAATTGACACTACTAGATATCTCATATGTATACCCTGTATGTACAGGTAATACTCTCTGTAAAGCCTCACTGGATCCATTCCAACCTCTGATACATGACAATTAAGGAAAGTCAGACAGATGGCTAAGCAAGTTGTTCTCTGCATCTCAAATCCGATCCTTGGCTGTTTTCATTCCCTTTTAGATCCTTAACTGACAGGACAGGACTCAGAATTCTTGCACTGTTCTGTGAATCTGGGCAGAAGCTGGAGGACACTGTACACAATCTCTGCTTGATTCAAAAAGATGTTTTTAAAACCCTAGCAAAGCATCTATACATGGACAAGGTGAACAAGCCACACGATGACATCCTTGTGTTCGGCAGAACAACGATAAACTTTGCAACTGCTTTAACTGGGAAGGTTTCTATGCTTACTAGTGAAAAACTAGTCATCTGATTACTCTAAGTTCCCATATGTGATTTTAGCCAATCTTTCATTTGTTTCCTGTTCATAAAATGGCTGTCAGATGCTGAAGCCAAATATCTACTTTAAAATATTGCTTTCTCTACAATACTTCAGAGAAAGAATACTGGAGAAAAGACCCATTTCTCTCTCAATGCACAAAGCAGAAACTTGTGAAATTTTAGAACAAGTTAAAGATGATGAAGCCCTTGTAATGGACAAATGATTTGTCCACGTCAGATGGAAAGGTCCACATAGATAAATGTGCATTAATTAGGGTAGGTTGGAGAAAGCCTTTGCTCTGCACATGACTTCTCTTCATCAATAGATATTGACACTGTGCATGTGAGTGGTGGATTCTAGTTGTTATTGAACTACATCACTCACTCAAAATTTCTACATCTAAGTAAACCTGCCTAAGATTCTGGAACGGATACTGAGGTCCATGTCACCCCTGCCTTGCTGAAAAGAAGAAACACAAATCAAACAGAAAAGCCTCTCAGCAACGCTCACCACGATAAAATATATACAAACAAATGCAGCTTGGCAAACTCAATGAGTATCAACTGGCCATAAAATAATAAAAAACAAGGCGTGCACAGGTCAAAGTATTACAACAGCTATTGGTTTAACATTCAGGGAATGTAAAGCAAAAGCAGATCCATACTGAGGATAAGACTGTTAACAGAAGAGAATGAGGTCAGGAAATCTCATGCTCTATATACAACTTAAATTGCATCAAAATGGTCCTGCCAACTTCAGCTCTTCTGCAGAGAGCACAGAGATGGCTCATATGATAAAAACAGGATCAGGCCCATTGCTTCGGCCAGAGTCACTCTTAAACCAAAGCTGGGCTCCCAGGTACATCACTGAGGGTGTGGCTTGCCTTGCCATTTACTGACCAGCAAGCAACTGCTTGGTTTCTTCTCTATGAAGAATAAGTACCACTGGTACATTTTCATCAAAGGTGATAAATGCCCCTAAACAAGAGAGAACATCTGTCACTGAGAAAAGGACAGGAACTCTGAGACAAGAGTGGACTGATGCTACTCTGGATGACAAGAATTCTCAAGTACATGACCCTTCCCCTCTGATCCTCTCACATTTATGCTACAGTGGGTATATCTGGCTCTCTGGCCTCATATTCACAAACTCACCATCCTGTTCCTGCTCTGCCCCACAGCCACAGAGCTTCACCTTCTCCAGCACCTTTAAATCCACCCCTCTCCCTCTCATTCTGGCACTAAAACTCGAGATTTATCCAGCAAGCCACCACTTTGGCATCCCTGCTTCTATACTCGGTCCTTTCAAATCTGAAACTTTGCTGTGAAAATCGCCTGCCTCCTCGAGTGCTCAGAACACACCACTCTCCTTCCCATCTCCAACCCGGCCCTCCCCTGTGCTCTGGATCAAGTTCAAGATTTTAGCCCTTATTTTCATTGCACTTCACAACTCATGGCAATTACTGTTGGCTCATAATTGCTGTAACGATTTAACTATGGTAGCTATTCATTCATATATACCCATGAGCACACCTATGCACACCCCTGCACATGAGCATGGTATGTGCTGATTAATGAAAGATAGAGGAACAATAAAAGCCAAATCAAGCATATATTTTTGTTAGGAATGTTAGATTTCATGTTTCACAAAATCCCAGCCACACCCATGCTAATCAAGCCGGGCTGCTGATTGACAGAACAATATGCTTTATTGTATGTAAGGAAAACAGTGAGTTTTGTATTTTACTTCAAATGACTTTCAGTTTCTTGATAGTGCATTTCTTGTCATTTCTCTACAGCGCAGATATGTCCCAGATTACTTCGTAAACAAAGCAAAAATAATTTCTTTCATCCAACTGCGGCAGGAACTGAACAACTTAATCTGATCATTGTGTGCAAAGAAAATATTTCCAATGACGACATCTTCCTATGTCAATTGGTTTTTATTACAGATGTCATCTCGATGTGCCATATTAACGCAGCTCTTTCTTCTCATTTCAAGATTTTAATCTAAGTTTGTTGCTCTAATATTTTATTGGTTCAAAATACATGCTGTAAAATCCATGGCCATCAAATTTTCCTGTGAGCTAAAAATAAACTGCTCTTGTCAGATATCGTTAGCTGATAAAAAGTGTCAGAGACTTTTCTGAATTACTTCTATAACTTCCTGTTTATGTGGTACTGACCCTTGTCTAATAAAGATCTTTTACACTTGGAATAAGAGAAGATACTGCAGCATACTATTCCTTAATGGACAATGCTGATTACTTTTGAAAGCCTTTAATACATTTCCCATATTAGACATGAACAGATGTCAGGGATGTTGCCAAGTGAAATTTCTTTTATGCAATCTTGGCTTGTTGTACAATAATAGCCCTTTCTCAACATGGGAAAAAATTACAGACCCAACTAATTTCCTTGACAGGGAAGAGTTACATATGTTTTCCACTTGTAGTTTTTACGACAAGTTTACAATTTTGCCAAACCTGGAACTAATTGGGACCATTTCCAAAAATGGTCCAATAAACCCACAATGTGTACAGCTAGCCTAAAACGCAGCAAATGATTGTTTGCTTTTACATTTTTTTTTTTAACAGGGAAAAGTTAAGATTGCACAATTATTTCATTTATGTTACTTAAACACTTACTGTTTCATATCCTCCCAGTTTTTGAGCAGCTTGAAACATAGTCCAAAGGTTAACTGTTAGAGGGACAATAAGTATTTAGATAAGCATTGCATTAACCAACATATTTCAAAGAAATGTAAATTAAACAGTTTTTACAAAAGAAAAGTAGAGAAAAAAAAGCTCACAGGCTCTGAAAAAGCTCCTGTGAAGCAATTTTCCAAAGAGGTGTTTACATAATCTAAAGAGTAAATATTAGCCCATACTATATATATTTTTAATCACATATAAGAGAACACACTTAGATTCCTTAACAGGACTGGAAAAATACACTGACACAAAGGTAATGGGCTCATTTGACTTTGCTGATAAGAGGCACAATATAATGACTGCAGCATGTTTCCACAACTTTGATAATAAAAATTACTCATTGGGAAGAATGTTGCTTTTAATTATTTGTTTAATACTGATTTCATTAGCAAGCAAGCATGAGCCACACTGCCTCACAGAGAAAGCCTATTGATTAAAGAACAATATCCAATATTTACTGCAGCTCAGATAATGGCCTCCATAATCAATAAACAATAAGCTGTTTTCTAACAGGTCTTGTGTGAATGAACCCAGAGGAAGCACAAATGAGAATTACCATAATAATTATGGTATGGGTGGTTGTGCCTTGTCCAAGGCTGTGGGTTTGGAGGAACAGAGGCAACGCAATTCAAAAGATGCGTTTGGAGATGCTTGTTACTTCCTCCCTCCCTCTCACATGCTTCTCATCCTGGCCCCCTGTCCTGTGGGGCCGCTGCTTGCTGCTGGTGTCTCACTATTTTATTTTGTTTTATTTTATTTTAATTGCTCGCAGAAAAATTGGTGTCTTAGCGCTCTGAAAGCAGTATGCAGCATTCCACCAACAACCAGTGATTCCCTACAGACATACTCCAAATGCTTTGGGCCAGACTCAGCAATAACGCTGTGGACCCCAGAGGATGGGATCTCTTCCTCCACAGGAGGATGCTCTGTTGTGGTGTACATACTGCTTCTTCCCACTAACCTATTTATATTGACAATATTTGCACAAGTCTTGCTGGACAAATGCAGAGTCCTGTCCAGCAAATGTTTCTGCTCTTCTCAGCATACTTACTCTTGCCATTTAAGTATTTGCCGGATCAGGCCCCTAATTTATAATGAATGTCAGGCAACTTTCAGGGTATTTCAGCTAACTGGTAGCAGAAGGCCCTACCCTCAGTGGGGAATTTTAGAAATAATACTTTAGCTTGTCTTTTAAGCCCACCCTGTCCCCATGCTTGAGGGAGTGAGGAATAAAAAGGGGGGGGGGGGGAGGAAATCCTCTCTTCAGCACAAAATGTTCTGAAAGCCTCATTGAACCTTGTACTATTTCAAAGCTATCAAGAGCTTTGCTTAGGCCTTGATTTAATCTGAATCAATGCATAATGCAACGAAGCTGTTCATAGTACATTAATTTTACTTCCATTTCAAGCAGCCAGTTTTCAGACAAACACTGTAATCATTTGGAGTTATATAAGTTTATAATGGCTGCTGGAGGCCTGTTGCAATCAGTGCCAATTGCTATTAGGTATGTAAATTGTTATGTAAAACACACAGGTTTGACATTCTGCATCAAAATAACACATGGTTTTAATCTGGGAGATAAATTAAAGTAAATAGTATTTCAATCCATGGAGTTTTCCCTTTAAGGAAATAAAGTATCATTCAATCTATAGATAAGGAGGAAAAATACTCCCATTTACAGCTTTTGTTGGAAACTGAAAGATCTACATGGCGCTGCAATATTTATGTAAAATTTAGTTACAACTGTATCTCCTCCACGTACAATTGCTTTACAGATTGTGGCACTACAAACTGTACATGCCAAAGCAATTCTAAACACTGCATTCTGTATTAAACAGATACAGTGTGGTTTTATATTCTCCAAAGTCAGTAATTTATTAACTATAAACACATTTTGAGGCTTAAAAATACGATCCCTTTCGTGCCTTTCTTGACTACCTTTAAATATCTTCCTTTAATATTTGTCCTTTCATAAAGAACATCTGGGCACAATAAAGATACGTCATATTATTAACTCAGAAGAAAGGCATTACAGACGCTGCAGATTTACAAAACAGAAAACTAGAGAGTTTTCAACATGCCTATTTCTAGTCATAATCAGCGGATTTAAACCTATAAATATCTGGCAGCAACCACCCCAGAAGGAAGAGATGCAAATCTAGGCATAAAAGTGAAATGCCTGGACTGGAAAATGTGTAGATATAAACATGGTCCCCCCATACATAAGGCTTTAAAATAGGCTTCATGTGCAAATGCTTTCTCCAGAGAAGCCAAACTGTTCTAAAATGTCAACAAGAAAGTGAAAAAAAGGATACTTACTCTGCTTAAAACCTAAATAGGGTATTCGTTCAATTGGTGTTTTCCTTTCTTTCATATATTTATAAAGAGCCACAAGGAAAGCCTGCTCATCAGCTCTGCATTCTTCACCTACGGCAATCTTTGATTTATCCTCACTTGAGCCTTTTTTACAGTTGCTGTTGTTACTCTTGGGTTTGGGCAAAGCTGACTTAGCCTCACATTTTACCTGGGAAAAGAAAAGATGTCATATCAGATTTGGGTAACCTTTAATTTTCACTTAAGGAATAAATACCCTTCCTAGCAGAATGGACTGTTGAAAAAATGAAGGCCAAACCATGCAACTGTGTTTGAGGGGAAACAAAGGAAGCTATTTATAGAGCTAAATGTCTTGTTCTGAATCTTAGTCACAACATTTTTAAATAGCCACATCTTTAAATCATTATAACCCATTGGTAATGCTCTCCAGATCTGCATTTTTATGACTATACATTGCTATGTCACAGACAGCTCCCATCTCTCACATACACTTGCCATTAGCAAGTCTAATAATAACCTTCGTTCCAGGATTGACACTGAGCATTGTCAACTCCTGTAGACAACCCTTGGAGCTGAGGGTGCTCAGCCCCTTCCAGTAACGCTCAGCAGCCAGCTCTGAAATGACACATTTTTCTTTCCTTTGGCCCACCAAAATAAATGCAAACCTTGGCAAGCCTTACCCAGGCAGAGCTCTCAGCACACATGAGTGGAGGTTCTGCTGTAGCACAGACTGAAGTCAAGTGTGTTTGAGCATTTGCTTAAACTTAAGCACAGCCCTAAGTATTTAGGAGAATGAAGAGGCTGGTAGCCTGAGCCTTTCTGGGTAGACACTAGCAGCCCCAATACACATGAATCCCAGAGCTCCGGGTCTCCCACTGGCCTCCCTGGCAGGCATGTGCCAGTCAGGAAGTCAACAAATTGGAACCACTTCACCTCTCATCAGTATTCAACCATGGGGAAAAAGATCCAGTGAGACTAGCTTAATTCTGCAGTCCCCCTGAAGATAATCCTTTCATTGAATCCAGCAAATTACAACTCCAGCATTCCTACTAATTTATGTATACAAAAATAAAAGAGCAGAACCTTGCAAACTGATGTTTAAAAGCTCTCCATCACAAAGACAGGATCAATATATTTCCAGAGAAATACCGTAAATCCTCTAATACAAGGCAGCAAAGATGGTTATGTCTATTTTGGATTTGCACTGTCCATTCAATGCTTTTGAGTGCTGTGAGGAACCTTCTGGCAGCTCCGTAACTCATCATCCTTTGTGCTCCCAGAGGGAGCAGGGAGTCTGTAAGAGCCAGTATTTGGTACTTCAGGAGGACAGCAGAGGAGAGCAGGGTATCTTGCTGAACAGGAAGGCAGGAACTCTTGGTCAAGTAAGCCACTGACTCACCTTCACTCTCCTCACTTCTACACTAGGTGCTTCCTGTGTACTTGTTGACATTTTGGAAGTAAGCACTACGAAGGGCATTATGTAAGTGCTTGCAAACGCGCAACAAACATGTAATTGGAAAGACTATGATATGGTTACTTTATCTCAATAAAGCTACGCAGCATTTCAGGCTCAGGGAAAAGAAAAATCTTTTCCTTTATACTCGTCCAGGATATTAACTTTCCAGAAAGCCATGACAAGGTTAGCTGTCTCCATAGTTTTCCAAAGATGCTGGACAGAGCTATGCTAGCTCCTAATCAGAGGGGAGAAGTGGCCACCATTTTCCAAGGTACTCGATGCTGCTGGACATATCTTCTTGTTGGACATGGCAGGGTACAGGCTTGCTCCTCCCAGGCAATACAGCAGGGACTGGGAAACAGACTTCCTGCAGGACTTTTCTTGATCACGTGCTGCTGAAGTATGTCCACTGTACTGCTTGATATTCTCTAGTTGCTTGGTTCAAAAAGGTATTGTCTTCCTATGGCACAAGACACCATGCTTTGCCTTTTAATAATAGATACGCTTATTGATTAAAGTTCTGTAAAGATCCTGGGTTTCAACTAAATCTCAGTGGAGCTAATGGGATTTTTCTCCTATTAAGCAAACTTTGGATTTCCTCATTCACTTTTCAGTTCAGAGCTGTAATCCTTTGACTTTTTTACTTTGGCTCCTTGCAAAATTATTTAACAGTTTCCCCTTATGAAGTTAGATTACATTGTGATAGTTTCCAATGCTATACCAAAGACTGGGTTAGCATTCTCAATATGAACCCATCATTTCAATAAATTTAGGATTTTTAATTTGAGCTGCAAACTTTTTGCAAGCCTGGAACAAATTCACTGGACTTGGGAATAATTTTTCAGTTTTGTCACCTACTTGCTAGGTAAAGTCAATCAATCAAGCTTTTTAATGGATTTTCTTTTCCAAACTGGACAATTCAGAACTATGTTTGCAAAGACAGCCTGGGTACGAATGCTAAATGAAATCAAAGCTCACTGCCATGCAAGCAAACCCATGGCAAATGATGTCAGACCCAACGAGACAAAAGGAAACAAAGAAAATAGTATTTTAAAAGCCATCAAGAGTGATGCACATAACCTCCCTCTCTCAGTGTACAGAGAAGCGAGGTCAAAGCCCCTGTGGAACTCAAAGGTGCCAAAATGCAACAGGCTCCAGGCAGTGTCAGGTTCAGGGAAGCTTTGGTGAAGGCTGCAATGCTTCATCTGCTCAGTGTTCGAGGCATGAGTCTCACTTTTGGAACCTCTCTGCTGTCTGACAGAAGATATGGATGAATGCCATGACCAATGATTAATGAGAACCAAAAAGGCTAAATGCCATTCTTGGTAATACCAGTGTAAATACAGCATCATCGTATCAGAGTCAGTGAGAGTGGCGCCATATTTGCATGAGGCACCACAAACTGCCCTTCTGTCTCAAAATACGATTTTTAAACTACATAGAGGGTAAAGATCTGGAGGAAGGTCCCAAACGTGGAGTTTTGTATTGCTTGACTCTTTTCTTGTCTGCTCAGAAAGCCTGAATGACTCCAATATAAAAGGAGAGTTCAACTTCCACTGGAAGAGTTAAAGCTCTTTCATTGTAGCCTCAGCGTGAGTAGCACCTCCAAAATGAAATGAAGGCTAAGGCAGTGTGGCTATGCTGGAGGTGTACAGAGATGGACTCTAGAAACATCTGACCACCTCCTACTGTGTGTTCTATCAGAGGTGTATGACCCAAGACCAAACGGCCGGCAAACACTCATGGGTACACCCATGTGTTTGTCTTCTCCTGCCAGAGGTCACATACAACACAGACCACTACAGATCTGCACTTTAAAGTTTCAATCAGATAATGGCTGAGGTGATCGGAGTAAATCTTCATGTCTGAGAGCATGCCAGGCCACCTGTGGCCACAGGAAAAGCATATCCTGGCAACTTTAAAACTAATTTCCCAGATCTTGCTGTACAAATGAAGTGAGAGATTTACTTCAGCGTTTGCAGTAGGAGATGTAATGAGCAGATTCATTTGGGGACAATTTCCATGTTTAACAAGTTAATCCTTTCAGCTCTTCGAAGTGGTCAGATCAGCCAGTTTTAAAAAGCCTTACACTGGATTTCTGCACACTTTGAACAGGAATGCTCTTTGGGAGCATGACGCAGGTATCGTGAGGGTCACGCTGGAGCCTGGAAGTCCCAAAAGCCTGTCCAGCACCAATGAAACCTGAAGTATGAAAGCCTCCAGAGTTTGGAGAGAAGAGCTTGATATATGCCTCTCCCGGAGAGCTGATCCTGCCTCAGTAGATGGCTTTGTATTCTTGTGATTTTTACATTCCCAGTCTGAGAGGGAACTCCCCTGGGATCTTCCCCAAGGGGTACTAAAATGGATGCAGTGACCAGCAAGGAGATCAAAAGCAAGAAGGACTATTTGAAAGGTCCACTTTCCCTGGCAGCACCTGCAGGTCCAGGAATATTGTCTGTCCTGCTATCGCTCTATTGTTACCAAGCCACCTACACTTGAATTAAATGCTCTTCCACGTCAGGTAACTTTAAAAGCCTACAAAATGATCTGCTGATGGTTCAAAGTATACATGTCTAATGAGAACTAAGTTGTAAGAAGGTACAAAGCTTTCTAGTAATTGGCAGCTAAGAACATGAAATCCAGCAAGTCCTTACAATCATGTGGCTTGCATTGGTCTTGACAGGCTCAAAACCACAGTCTTCAAAATGGCACTTCTGCCATTTCCCAACCCAAACCATGGAGCCACTGCATCTGTCAGAACTGTTGCCCCACCACCAGAGAGATGAGGCTGCTGTCACACACTGGGTGTCATGATCTGAGGATGAAAGCAGCACAACTTCTGCTCAAAAGGGATTTTAGCTGAAACAGGAATATGTCCAGGACTATTGCCAAAATGATTCATCATCTGACACAAATGGATTTGACCCATTTACATTAGCAGTGTTCAACCCTGCCCTCCATGGACCCATTGTCAGCATTAGTCAGAGATGTATCATGGACAGAGGAGGAAAACCAACAGTGAAGCTCAACATGGTGCCCAAGATGATGGCTTAACAACCCAACCGCTCCCAACAATGAGAAGACAGTAGGTGGATCTCCATTCTCCTTCCTTCCCCAAATACACTTCCTATCCTCCAGAAACCCAGAGGTAGGGTCTGTACAAAGTGCAATACATCCGCTGTGCAGGGTTTCTGATTCACTGTCCTCCTCCTCTTAGTAAAGTATATCTACGGCCCTGAGACACAGACTGATGTGAAGAGCCACAGTGAAGTCAGTGTAACTACATGCGAGGACATTATATCATGAGCATGTCTATTATTTATAATGAAATTAAGCTGGCCAAGATAATTAATGCTATTAATATCTGCATAATGATCAGCACAGTATGACTAGATAAATAGGCAGAATTACTTCTTATCTGAAATATCCTCCCATTTGACTGAATGGGAGGGTGTAGGGTGAACCCAAATATAAACAGAGAGGATAAACAATTTGGTTATGGAGTGATACTGTTGTTTTTAATTATCTAATACATTTATCAGGTGCTGACGAGGCAGAATTACTTATGCTATAGTCTGGGGTGCTTTGACAACACGGTCCATGCTGCAGTTTGCTGGTAGTATGTTCATATGAAAAATGGCATGGGGGAATAGAGGCAAATTGAGACATTTTCACACCATGGATTTTGCACGTTCTTCCACAGAGCAAAAACATTCAGGCAGACTCTCTAGTACCTGGCAGGACCCTGCAACTCAACAGACCAGGCTCCATTGCCTTTTACCATGCCTGTCTAATACCATAGTGCAGACTCCAACTGAGCACAATAAGGCACAAAAAAAAGAGAAACACTGACTTAAGGGCAGAGCTTCATCATGAACTTCAGTTTCTTTTATCGTCATCAACAGAAGGCACAATTTTAACCAAACTCCTAGGGAGGAGGAGGAGGTGGAATTTAATTTGCCTTCCTATGAGAAACTGAGAGCAGAACACTTCCACTTGACCTCTTTAACCTCCTAATCTCCCAGAACATTCACTGCATACAACAATACCAACGCAAACGGATCTATAGATTCACAGTATTTCCTAAAGAGATGGTCACAACAATGGAAGCATTTTTCAGATCCACATCCATCTAATTTATTGGAACAGTAGATTCACAAGGAGTTGGCCTAAAAATTCAGTCTACACAAACCTGTTTAGCTTGAAAGTATCACAGTGACAAAGTTCTGCCTCAGATAAAAATCTACAAGTATTGCTGTAAGTAATTTTCCATCTTTGCATCTTACAGTTTCAAATTAAATAATCTTGAAAGGAGTCATTTGTGCTGCCTTTTTTTTTTTTTTTTCAAGAGAAAACCAAATTCTCATTTTAAACCACAAAGACAACGTAGAATATAGGGTGTAAATTACATTACAGAAATTCCATTTAAAAATATTTTAAGGAAAAGACACAAACCCATAAATATCTAAAAGATTAAGTCTATAAACACAGATCAATGATCCAATTTTTACTTGTGGTATGGGCTAAGCACTGCAGCACATACAGAAGACTCTTTAAAAGCATGCACTATTCAACAAACCCTGGAACATGCAGCTCAGCACTAAGTATTAAAGAAGCAGCCCAGATTTTTTTTTTTCTTTTCTTTTTTTTACTGAATTTACAGATATTTTTCATACAGAATTTCTGCCATCATCTTTTTTTTTTTGTAATTTAAAATTTCTAATTTAAAAAAACTGGAGATCTTAACATCAGGGCAATGTCATTTTTGTGTGCTTCTTAGAAACCATTACTGATGCGGCTCTAGTTTCATGGTCTATTTATCTTCAAACTTATATTTAGAAGTACATTGTAACAGGGTGAGCTGCTCCCAGGTTTATTTTTAATTCAAAGATACTGTCACAAACTATGTTTGTGTGTCACAGAATGTGAAAACTAACACTAGATGCCAAAAGCTTAAGCACTACCAGTAACCAACAAGCTGATAGCATTAGGTTGTTAGGTGATTATAGTTGCTGGTAACTTTGAACACAGGCATGATTTAAAGTGAAGAATAAAACTACTGAAAAAAAATTACGTTGATCTCCCCAAGAAAATAAGTTACATTCTAAATTTGAAACAGCACGCTGGGAAACAAAAGCAGGGTTGTACCTAAAAAAGGAGAGTGTACTGAAAAGAGTATTATTAAGTGATTTACCTTGGCAACAGCTTTGCTTTCAGAATTATTGTTGGAATCCTTAATGCCATTTAATGAATCTCTTCTCTGTGGGCAAGGCTTCTTTTTGCGCGGTCTGCCTTTAAGATTCGGCGCTGAAAATTAATGGAGTACAATTTGAGCACATTGTCTTATACTGGATTCTTAACAGCTGAAAGCATAATAAATAATTCCACTACAATCAGTCACAGAAACGTACACATCTGTCTACAGTAAATGCTTATTACAAGATTCCCATCCTCCATGGGTTACATCTTGACATGCTATATGTTTCTATAGAATATCCCCCAAGGCTAATCTATTCTACTTTCACATAACTAATTAATATAAAGTCAAACACTGGTCTCCAAAGGACTCAGAGCAAAAGCACAAATATTTCTCCATGGTACAAAAAAGAACAAAACAGAATAGGTAACTCTGCATTAATCAGCCTGCTGCATTTATTATTTCTAATCTTCAAGTAAGAGTACTAACTACTATTTCCAACTTTGGGAAACATCTGGTTTTGGAAATGTTCTGAAATATTGAAATTCCTCACAGCACCAAGAAATGTTTATATATCCTGTCATTCTTGTCAATGTTCTTCTAAAAAAGTTTAAAAAAAAAAAATTACCCCTGAGTCCTGAAATGGATCAAAAAAACCCCCTTAACAACTAGTTCTTGAAGTTGACAAGTACTGAAATAAGTGATTGATTGTTTCATAAGGGTTACATACCACACATATAAATTAACATGAATCACTTTCAGTTTTGTCCAATTCTTAAGATAAAACAGCTCTGAAATAACACAGTGACTAAAACCTAACCGTGCTGAGCCATACATAGAACGGGATATGGATCATCATAAAAAATATCAGACTCATCTTTCAATAGTGGTATTACAATATAAATTATGATCACATACAGAAATAATAGATGAAGCAGATGTTTGCTCATTATTAAGTGTCCTGCCTGCTTTCAGGTTTTAAAATCAGCCTCTGACTACTACGGCAACATTTAAAATGATAAACAATCATTAACTAATGACTGTATCGAAGAAGATAATTTCCTTTAAACCTTTAATTTCTAGGTAACCATTGTTTTCAATACTTAAAGGGATGATTAGAACAATGTCAGAAATCTAAACACCACAAACCTCTTGAGTGCCTTCTAATTGTTTCTAATCTTACATTTGTCAGACAGTAAGCCAGTGGTTTCAGGATATTTTACATTTTAATTAGTTTGCAAACACAATAAAGGGTGCTAATTTGATTTTATAGTTTGAGTAACAGTGTCATATTTGGTGTGTTCAGAGAAAAAGAAAAGCCGTGAGTTTAAAACCAAAAGTCCAAAAGACACTTCCTTTTTCTTCCCCCAACACTGGCACACAGTAAATAAATATATATATACAGAGAGAGAAATATATATGCGCATGTGCGTATGTGTGTAAGTCCATATTTGTGTCTATATAAAAATGTTTATCTCCCTGTAGAAATACCTCCATCTATCTCCAGTGAAGCACATTCTGCTTATTGAAAAGTACTGCAGAAAGCAATTCTGAAATTGTCATCTGAGGCTAACATGCAAAATCAAACAAAGAGAGAAAGAAATTATTACCCATTCCAGTCGACAAACATCTGCCTGATTTATATCTGTACTCATGAATGCTACAGCATGTGACTGCACACTACGTCGCTGGGAGTCTCGACTTGGTGTGGATGTCAGTCTTACACAAAATGAACACTAAGAGTATTTGCTCCGTGCTTACAAATCCCCTCCCCCAGCCGCTCCATTACTCATATAAACAGAGATGAGCGACTCGGCGGGAGCGTGGGATGAGCTCTGAGGACTCCAGTGCCGGCTGCCAGACTGCCAGTCCCGGCCACACCGCCCTGCCTTATTTATAAGCCCCGCTCATCCCTCCGCCTTTCATGTCTTCTGGAGGCCTACTTTTTTTTTTTTTTTCTTTTGCACACAACCTGGATGGGATGGACAGACCCTTGACCAGGGCCAGCCCCAGCAGTCACACCTTCTTTAAAAAGGTACTGAAGAAAATAGAAACGTTCCCTCAATTTACTACACCCTGGCACATGAGTTAAAATGTTAACCTTCAAATGAACGGATCCCCATCCCAGTCCCACCAATGGCCAGAGAGAGATGTGGTTTGGCTAGGATCAAATACACTTGGATGTGAATTACTTTTTCTTTCTTTTCTTTTTAATAAATAAAGCAACTAGTTCAAGGCTCAATGTTTTCCAAACATACTTGTTATCCTGAGTTTTGGCACTGTACTTTGTATCACGGTATAAAGCACTCCTAATGTTTTGCTAAAAGCTTTAAAAGCAAGAAGGCATTTGTTCCTAAATTCCAGGTATATTGAGCTTGCATATAAACACTGTTTGAATTGGAGCCTTCCATGGCAGAACTGGCACAAACCCACAATGAAATTGGGTATTTGCATTCTCCCCGTGGCTCAGGAACTGCAGCTGGGAAGGTCTGTCTGCCGCACACACGAGGACCGTCCCGCACACCCCACAGTACAACTTCAAATAATTTCAAGCCATTCCAGATCAGATGCACAATGAACAAGAAAGCAGCAATAGGAATTAATATCAGAAGAGAGGGTCCTTGCCTCTAGTATCTATTCCGGAAAAGAAAAAAATTGAAATAGTTCCAGTCACACTTGAAACAAAGCCATTAACATTTGCTCCCTAAATCATTATAAATAAATGTATTATTCGAAGATTATTTATATTTCAGCTATATCCATTTTGTTCTCTTGAGCAAAGAAATATGACTAGGACTGAAGGAATAATTTACAAAGTCACATACTCGTTTTAATTTTTTTCATTTTTTGTTTCATTTATCACATATTCATGAGCACATTGAAGATTTCTTGAATTTGTTATTCATAATTATTTTAAAGCAATTTTACACACATGCTGTGGCTTAGGTCCCAGTAAGTTTGCCTGATGACATTGGATGTTCAGTATGTACTGGACAGCTAAGTGAACATACCATGTTTTTTGTCTGCTTTCTGGAGTACATGAGAATATTTGAAACAATTCAATTTCTTCACATGTTGGTGCATATGGCTTTCAAATCCATTTTCTGAAAGCATTTGTGGCAGTGAGACCTGATAACTTGTACATTTCCAGAAGGTGAGAACACGAAGTGAATTAAAGTAAAAAATTGAATAAATAAGTACAGAAAAAGGTTTGCATTTTTTTGCCACCTCTTTAGTCTAAGTGCCTGAAACACAGCACAACTCCACACAGTACAACTCCCAGCTCTGGGTTAAACCTGAGGATGGGAAGTTCTTCACAGGGGAAAGAGAAGTACCCAAGCATGAGATCCACAGGAGCTGCTGAGGTCAGCCATGATTAAACACGACATATGGTGGAAAAGCGCAGGCTGCTACAAGAAGACAGCACCTCCACTGGTCACCTTCTTTAGCTGCATCCTCAGGAAGTGGAAGTTATTGATGAAGGTACCATCTCCCTGTTATCAAGTCAGCAATCAAGTTAGCCTTGCTTGAGCCATGTTCGTGTCAAGAACGCAACGCACTATGTACACATGGCCACTCCTAGATGCACAAATAAGTCAAGAGACAATCAATGGCTGTGGTTTTGGGGTACCTAACGTTAACATCTTAGTTACCTGCTTATTATCTCTTTCATGAGTCTGACTTACTCTGGTAGTCCAATGAGTTCGACCCTCCCCATAACGCTGTTCTCTAGATGCACATATTTTGGCTGTTGTAAAAGATGTGTTGTTATAGGGAGGGTGTTAAAAAAAAACAAAACAGTGGCCTTCACACAGCTGAGGTCAAGCTATGTTGGCACTTTGACAAAATCAGTGGTGTAGCCAAGAGTTTTTAATGAGCCTGGAATGCATTACCTCATTTGTCATACCTGGATCACTTACTCACGCTGAGTCCAAAATAACCTTGGACCTTGCTGGCTGCTCAACAAACCATGTAAGTAAACAGTACTGTACTCATGCCTAAAACATGTACCTTTTTCTCACTCGCTCCACATTACTTTAGAGAATATCTAAGCAATTGTAACGTCCCATGATCAAAGTTCTTGCCTTTTCCAGGCCTCTCTGATCTCCAGAACTATTTCCTGCTAGGACTTGATTTTGGCTTGCTGGTACTCCAGTTTCTCAGAACACTTCAAAAGTGGGAGAAAAAACAGGCAAAAGGAAAATGGAAGGGAAGAATGGCCATCGCCGTATTTTGCTGAGGAAGGTAGCAGGATAGCTGCTCAGCATTGCTAATGCACTTACAACACTGCCAATGAGATTCTGGCTGCCTGTTAGTTTTGTGACCATGTTTCTGTCCTGTGGAAAGACGAGGGAAAGAAAGGAGCTACAGAATTTTTGCCAACTGCAAGAATATGACAACACAAAAACCCTCAACTGAGCTTGTAAAGCTGTCCAGGGCCATCAGCAAAGAAAGGCAAAGGAAGATATGGGTCTACATTTACGGTGGGCCTACACAGTCAGGTGAGCTCTAAACATGAGAGGTGGGAATGCAACAGAAGGAGATAATAACAAATCTGGAATTAAGATGGAGCGCTGGAAGGTACAAGAAGTTAATAAACAGGGAGGTACTGTAGTGTTGAGTTTAGAAGAGAAGTGTGCTTGCATGAGACAAGCATCAGCGCACCTGCTGAATGCATCAGCAGTCTCTCCTCCCTGTAGGACTCCTTGCAGAACATCTCACAGAATCCTTTTGCACTGTGCCAGTCCTTCATACATCTTTCAGTTTTCACACACACACAAAAGCTGCGATACCAGAATGCTTGGCCCTAAGCTGCAAAACCACCAGTAGGTACAGTACAGACTAGGAGACTTCCAGTCAGATCACAGAGCCACTCATTATTCAGGCATGAAACAGACGCTAGAGATGGCATATGGAGATGCCTGGCCATCACAGTCAAGGTGAGAAGAATTGTCCCAGATCTGAAGAAAATCCATGAACCACCCATGCCTGCTGGCAGGTGGCAAATAGCTGGTTGCTGAGGACACTCCTAAAGTAGCTTGGCAAAAGTTAGCTTTTGGCTGAAAAAGATGCTTCCATGTTGCACCTTTTAAAATCTAATGAACAGAAAGTTAACAGTTATAATGGTTTTAACACGTACCCCTCTAGGGGGGCTTCTGGCATCCTGCAGCATTGGAGAGTTAAGAAAAGCATATTGCTATATTTAAACACTGTCTCAAAAAATGTTCAAAGGTTAGTTAATCTTGCATACTGTTCTGAAGTCCCAGCTGCTTCCTTGACTTCCTTGTTGCCTCCATCTCTTTGTTTTCTCTCCTTCACCTCATTCCCTTTTCTGCATCCTCAGTTCAGGATCTTACATTTCATTTATTTTCCTTTCATTCTTGAAAGTTTATTTAAAAGCTTCTGCCTCCTGGAAACAGGGTCTGAGTTGGAGGGCCTGGGGCATTTATTGCCCAGGTACACTGAGCAGAGCTGGTGAAGAGAAGCAAGTTGCAACTGATCTAATGTCACATCAAAGGGTCAGAAATCAAAGCAGCCAGAAAATAAAGCAAAAGATCAGAGTACACTTAAAAAAAAAAACAAAAAACCAAAAAAACCCAAAACAACTCAGACCTTTGTTTAGGAAACAATAGTATCAACTGAATTTGGGGAAACTCTACAGGATCCTAGGTCACACAGCCTCTGCACAAACACACATCTCGTTTACTCAAGCTGCACATAAGACAATTTGAATATATTACAAGTATTTTTACTAGTCTTTTTCTAAACATAAATCCTTGTTTACTCCTTTCTTTACAACTTGAACATGGCAGACCTGACCTGCAAACTCTGGAGTGCAGCGGTGAACAACCTTGCAGGGAACACGAAGTATCCACGCTGCTTCTAACTCACAGAGAGAGAGGACATGTGTAGCCATTTCTGAAAGTTTTGTTTTGGAAATGAGATATCCCATGCTCCATGTGGGGAAAATCAATTTGCTACCTCTCTAAAGAAAACATTCCTCATTTGGAAATAAGTGAAACAGACACTTCCTTGTGTGGATTAATGTGGAGACATATGACTCTCTGCAGACTGTTGTTTTGAGCCCCCTCCTGACCAGACAATCTCTGTAAAAAGCAAAAAGGTGGTATTTTTCAGGGATTACAGTTCAGACTAGCATTGCTTTTAATAGACAAGTTAGAGGCACTGCAAATACTAGGTTGGTCAATTATGCCAAAAATTAAATGGTTTCAGTTTCCATGGAAGACAGGGACAAGATTCAGGATGAGGCTTAGAATCTCATTTTTTTCATTTCAGCATGGTTGGAAGTTAAGACTTGCTTGATCTGGGATTCTTTATGTCCTGCTAACTAATTTGGGTTTAGAAAAAAAAAAAAAAAGGAATAAGTGATTGTCGGTTCTTTTTTTGGACAAAATCTATACATGTGTTAGGAATTATGAAGTGCGGTAAATTGAAAAGAGAAGCTGAAGACTTCAGAGAAAAATCTATGTCTGACAAATACGTGACATTCAAGTAGACCTTACAGCAAATTAAAGTAATAATAATTTAAAAATCCAGTGTAGGCCTATTACTGGCTACAGATGACAGGATTGTTATTAATGATTCAAAAAGAGGCAGAGGTGTTTGGTAAATATTTGTTCCATATTTGCAAAGAAGCCAGATGATACGCTTGCAAAATAATATAATTAAAGCCAGTCAATTGACTTGGTTTTACAGAAACCAGATCTTGAAACAACAACAAAGAAAAACAAACAAAGCACCTTATTTTATACTTTGAAACTATAAGCTTGGTTAGAGAAACTAGCTGCAGTCATGTAACTTACCTGCATTTCAGTAAAGCAGCTGATTTAATACTAGATAACACTTTGATTAAAAACAGCACTATGTAATTTTATTGAAGAATATATTAAATGGATTAAGAACTGGCTAAATGATAGAGCTAAAAGCAGGCATCAGTGGGGAATTTCTATCAAATGAAAATATTTCTGGTGGGATTCCACAGGGGTTGCTCTTAGCCTTGCTAGTATTCAACATATTCATCAGTGAAATAAATATAAGGTCCCTGACAGTAACATTCACACTGACACAAGGATTGGCACAATGCTAACACTGAGTCATACAAATGAGTGCTCAGCAGGAAAAACGGACCACGCAAACACAAGGCTCTTCAGTACAGCTCCAGCATGAAACCTGTGAGCAAGGACTACAGGTCCCACTGACCAAGCTAAAGGTGACACTTCACAGGCCACCCCCCCACTGGAAATTCAACATACCCTGATAGGAAGATGCTGTGGCCAAAGGGAGGTCTGCCTTCAAGGAGGAGGTCTGAATAACTCAAGCTGTGCTGGGTTTGAGCATAAATGACTGAGAAAGTGACTTCACCAGGTTATACGAGTGCCTCAAAGGTGAGAAAATGCTGGTACTCTGAAGTACCAGCATAACCAGGCATGCCTAGGCACTGCAGTCCACACCTATGATCTAATGCCAGTATATGGAGGCATGTGTATGACTAGCTTTCAGAAGACTTTTGAGGAAAAGCCTGAGCCAGATATAAGCTGGTGTGCACCATGCAGGAAGAAATGCATGCAATTTGAAGGTCTCTGTCAAGGTATCAGGCTGGAGCTGGGCATCCCACTTCAGCCACGGCAAGGGCAAGGTCCAGGCTGCTGCCGGGAGAGCCTCGCCGCTGTGGGCGGCTGCAGCAGCCTGGCTGGCTGCACGGAGGAGGCGTCCAGCTGTCTGGCTGTGGTCCTTGCCCAAACAGCTGTTTCCCTTCTCCTTCAGAAAAAAGGTGGTGAACTGGATGAAAGCATTTGCTGGTAATTTTGGCTGATGAGCCACTACTTGGGGTTCATACTAGATGACTCAGTGGTTCTTCTGGTGAGAAACTGCATGAGCATAGGATCAAATACAGTAAAGTACTGTGCTATGCAGGTCAACAAATAAGAAGAGCTGTAGCCTTGATTCAGCAAAGTACATGCCTAACTCATCAAGACCTGGAGCACGCAAAGACCCCTAATGACCTCACTGGGGCTATTCACATCTTTGAGGCTGAGCCTCTGTTAAGCCCCAAACACAACCAAGCCAGCATGACTTTCTCTCTCACTAACAAGAAAGGAGCGTGGAAGCCCTGAAAGCAGAAATTGCCTTATCTCATCATGACACACCATGGGCTTGGACAGCATCACAGAATCAAACATGTGCTCATCAAGTTTCCCTTTCCCTCAGAAATCTGCAGTCAATCTCCAGCCTTGAAGCCCTCTGCCCCCACAGGTCACCTCCTAGGATGGTGCACTCGGCAGACAGGGGCTTCACTTTCTGTAGGAGGGTCACAGTAACACTCAAGAAGTGCACATCAGAGTTCTCACAATAGTCTAGGTTAAAAACAAAAACAAAAGAAAGTGCAAAGAAGAAAGAGTGAGCAGGCATAAACGGATTATGTAATACCCAAGACAAAAGCAGCGCAAACACGGCAAGAAGTAAAAACACACGGCAAGAAGTAAAAATGCACCGCAAACCCATGCAAGTCTGCCTATCCCATCATAACTCAGCAGAGCACCCAAGGTAGACTCTCCATTAGAGGGCTTTAGAAAATGAAAGGCAAATAAGAACACACAGCAAATCTTAAGGCGGCTTTCCTAGCAATATTTCCTTTTCTCTCCAGTAAAAGCCAGCGTTTGTGAAATTGCTGTCTAGCAGAGTCAGCAGTACCCAATGGAGACATGACCTACATATCTCAGAAATACAATAGATACGTAGCCAGTCGTATCCATGTAGACAGACAGATGAGATGGGCTAATTGACTGGTAAAGGATGGACACTGTGCATGAATTTAAACAGGCAGAAATTCATGCAAGAAGCAAAAAATGGACGGTTCGCTGAGACCTTGCTTTTAGGAATCACAACAGCAGGTAGGAAGCAAGACCATCCAGTCGTTCACAACATGAAAATGACAAATATATTATTTAAACCTCTTGCATTTCTGATTTGTAACTAATTATAAGATTATTTTTTTTTTTTAGTGTAAGAATGTAATAATTTTCTTTCATTTATTTTCTCTTCACTTGATCATTGCACTGCAAAGTAATCAAAATTTGTTAGGCATAATCAGCCTGCAGGAAGATATTAGTAAAGTCACATGCAGAAACTAGAGAGTAAGCTCCTCTCTCAATGCCTACATTCAGCTGCCACCACAACAAGGACTACACAACACATTAGGTGGAGACATGAGCAGAAGCCGTAGCCCAAGCCCTGCTCTCATTCACATCTCTGGGTCATCACCAACTTCCCCTGCAGCAGCTGGCTTGCCAGGCACTCCACTACAGCGTACGCCACTGTAAAGAGGTTCAGGAATAACTCTGCTTCCACAGAGAGCCTGGCACAAAGCTCCCGCACCCGTGGGGACCTGCACACACCTGACAGCACATTTTGGTGCTGGGGTGCAGAGGTGATGCTGCTCGGCACCACTGAGCAGAGGAGGGATCTGCATTTTTTCACTGGTAAAACACAGCGATTAACTCTGGTAACTTTGTTGGGTTGTGTACAAGTAGAAAGGGAATCTGTATAACTGCCAAAACACCCCCAAAACGGTGTTTTTTAAGTCCTGACAGTAAGATTATATGCCCAGTTTAAATGAATGCAAACCCCATGAGCGCACGCAACCATCCCAAACATCAACACAAACAGAATTGAGCCCATTTCTGTGTTACAGCCCCAGCAAATCTCCAGCACTCAGGAGAAAAAAGCAAATAAAACCAAGCTGTATTCATTAATTTATCTGAGCAGGGCAGGGTTTAAACTAAATATGAAGTCAGTTGTGCAATATTCTTTCGTAGTCAATACTGGTTCTTAGGAAATTATCTGAGTGAATTAAGTGGAAGGACTATTAAACAATTTACACACTTCCTTGTGTTTCAGAAGTCTAATTATAGCCGTGTTTGTCTCTCCCCGCAGAACTGTTGTATACCACATGGTATGCATATTTCAGCATCCAGCATTATTAACTCATGACCGACTGTCAGTTGATCATTATCTAACACATGGGGTCTGCAAAAAAAGCCTTATTTGGGCAAAAGCAGGCTTCTGACCCGCTCCTGCTGTATTTTCCCCCAGAAGAACTTCAGTTGGATTATTATTTGCTGTCAATGGAAACTGCAAGGTTACATATCTGAAATCTGCAGACAGGAAAATAAATCCTTACTGAGTTGAAACACTTTGTTGATATTAAAACCATCTCCAGCTTGGTTGGTTTAAAGAAAACTCTCAGTTGCCCTCTAGTGTCACCTGGCTGCCATGCCAGGCAGCCCGCCCGCCACAGCCAAGGTCACAAAATTTAACCCCATTTCATGCAATGAGATTTACTAT
>VZZY01014293.1:0-69071 GCA_013400335.1 Eurystomus gularis | reverse complement strand
GGGGGGGGGCTGTGTGTGTGTGTGTGGATATGCTTTTTCCACCTGGAAATTTGAGAGCTTGGGCCCCTGGAAGCTCAGAGCTTGCATAATGTTTACTGCTGTAATTGCGGCGTATGACACACAGGTTTTATGAGCAAGAATCTCTGAAATCACTCTGCGCACTGCACTCTATAAAGTTCATTCATAACTAAAAATAGACTAATGTACAAACTGATTTAGCATTATACTGAAGCTAAGGAACATAGGGAGTCTGCAGAATACCCTAATATGGAAGAGAAGCTGAGTTTTCAAAAGCAGCAGTTTATTTGTTTCTGAAAATGGACAACATATGTAAAAGATTTAATATATAGAACCAGGTGTATATATAGCCTAGATCTTCATATGTGCCCATTTTCATTCTATATAAAGACTTTATACAGCCTGAAACTATAAATTTAATAATAGATTACTAAATTAAGTCTGCACAATCACTTCATAAAAAAAAATCATTTCAATTTAAAATACAGCTGTAGGGGTTTGGACAATTTCCTGCATAATAGAGGCCCATCCCTGAAATGTAAATAACACCAGTATTAAAACAAGTCAATCAGGCACATCAGGAAAAAAAAAAAAAAAAGTACATGAAAACATAAATGCATTTTCCAGCCTATCCTAACTAAGGATGCCAAGCCTTTATTTTATTTGAATGCTGCTTTGATAAATCACTACCGCTTCAACTGGCCTTTCCCTCCCCCCCCCAAATGTCCTGTTTTTCCTAAGAGAAATCCAGGGCTGATTAAGTCTTAACATTTTGAATACACCAAACCATCAGGGTTTTGCAATAAGAATTATTCACTTCTTTCCTGTGTACCGTCAGCATTCTTAAAATACTGTTACTATAAAATTAAACAGCGTGCTCTTCAGAAACGCATGACGTTGCCTGCTTTGTTTTTTTAAACTGTAATTGTGCAATTTAAAAATTCTCTTCTTTCTCAACGCCTCTTCCCCAAACAAATACCTTTGGTAGTTATAAGATCACAAAACCAAGTCAGAGTTTTGTTTTTGTTTTTGAAACTTACAGGCCACCTCTAATATTATTGACTGATTGCACAGCAAAAATGACAAATAATACTTTATTTGGTATATACCCGAAGTTAATTATAACGCTTTCTCTCCTTAATTTGACAAGACTGAAATATCACACGAAGTACATATGGCAGTTCAGGAAATATAATCAGGGAAAAGGCACAATGAACATTTGAAAAGACAAACGATTTGATTTGCATAAGCAGATATTTGTAAGGCACCGCGCCTTTCCCCACCGCCTGAACAGCACTTTCCAGTTGCTCTCCCTCTCACAATGCAACTCACAAGCGCAGTTATTGAGCTTTCTGCCCCAAAGTGTTGCCCTTGTTAGTGACAGGAGGCTTTTGTCCCCAGTGATGCTGTGGGACACGGTGAAGAGGAGACATGGCGCAGCTGGGCAAGGAAGCGGCAGGGAGGTGCCCGGACACCCTGCCCAGGGACCCTGACCCAGTGGCTCCAGCACACGTGCTGCCCCAGTATCCCCACTTTTCAGGGGAAGGCTCCCTCTGAGCTCCAGTCTAAGCCAGGACCCCAAAATGCTGCAACTGCTACTGAAAAAATAAATGGGTATTACAGTCCCATTTGACAGGGCTTGGTCAGGGCTACGCTATTTGCGCTACGCTCCCAGTGACCGAACCCTGGCTCTCGAGTCACAGGAAGCCTGTAGGGTTTCCAAGGCTGACTCTCAAGCCAGAGGGCCAAAACAAGCCCAGCAGTGAGGAGCATGGGCTGGGACGTGACTTTAATACTGACCTGAAAAGGCCATTGCAATAGGGACACAACTGGCTGCAGAGCCCAGCACCAGCTGGGCTGTGCCAGGGCTCACCTGCTTCCAGACCCATATCTGAGTGGAAGGGTGGGACCCCTGGCAAGCCGCTGTCCCCCTTGCCTGCAGACTGCTCTCTTGGGCTGTGCCTTTCTTTACTGCTGCACAATATTTGATGTTGTGCTCTGTGGGATTAGGCTGCTGAAAGACTGTGGGAGGTTCAGAAAGCTCAAAAACTTCTTTTTTCTGCCTCATGAAATACACAGCAAGAATTTTATTGACTAATCCTGGTCAGTCCCCTCCTCCTGATAGCATCTGGAAGGGCTTTCACATTGTACGGGAATCCTCATCCTCATTTCCAATAGAGGGATTGCTCCATTCCCAGATTCATCTGCTCTTCCTGAGGTCAGATCTAGGTTTTCCCTAGAAGCTTCCCCACCAGCCATGACCTGATGTTGCTTTGTTTAGGAAACCTGACAAAGTGACATGAGTGGCCAAACCTTCTGTATATCTAATTTTAAACAGACAGAAGTAGCACCAAGACAAATCAGCACCTCTCCTGGATTTTCAAGTACACTATTAAGCAGACTTGGACTTCAGCTAAGGTGAATATGAAGATTCATTGTCCCAAGAGATAAATATTGACTGAAGAAAAGCAAAGGTCAAATTGGTCAATATTTACTCAAGCAGCTCTAAATCTTGACACAGTGTAACATACACTCTGAATGTCTTCATCAGCTACCTCTGGAGATCTTTTCATTATGACTAAGGATTTTAAAAGTATCATCTTCTGCCCCCTAAAATTATTATGTTTTAAAAAAAGCAGCTCACACACACGTACTGTAAATAGGAAGCTTTCTGTGCCTCTGGCCTCAGCAAAAGGAGATGTGTTGATCTGCAAATGCTATCTGCCCAAAACTCAGTACCCTGACCTCTGAAAACATGAACATTAACAATTTTCTGACTCATCACAGGACAGTATTTCGCACTACCATGAACAGAATTTCTTTGGTAAGGATTAATGCATTCCCTTCTCCTTCCATCTCAAATATCTGTAAATTAAGGCCGAAATTTTATCTCAAGCTTCTATTTCACATAAGGCATTACTTCGAGACAATGCAAATCAAGAGTTTCAGAGGAGTTATAGTCCTATGATTTACCATGTGAAGTATATTAGTCCTGTTATTTATCTAACGTTTCAAGCTTACTGACTGGTTTCTAAAGGTCTTCTACCAAGCTATTTTTGTCTGAAGCCACAACACTACAGACCTCCCAGAACAGCACTGTTAAAAATTCCAGGAAATTTATTACGGCTGATGTTTCTGGAGATGCATGAGGAAGGAAGACACTTGAATCCTCTGGAGTTTCAATGAAGCTATTCTCCAGTTCCCCTTGGTGCCTTCACATGGTCACTCAGTGATCAGGAGGGTACCAATCCTCCTACTCCTCTGTTCATTCAAACAGTCTAGCATGGCAGGTGAACTCCTATTTCTCACCTTTGTCTTCACTAAACCGTCAAACATGGCACAGATTTGTTGCAATCACCATGGAGATCAGTTGGTTTCAAATTAGGCATAAACTGTTTGTTTCCTTTGCTATTTTCATTGTGTTTTGAGCCTATTATCTCCTCCCACCCTGGCCTTTGTTCATCTTTACTGGCAGACGAGAAAAATCTTACTGTATGGGAAGCCAAGTCCTAGCTACAGCCACTCCCGAACTCAGTGGGAGACAGCAATGGTCCCCCCTTCTCTGTTGCGTTCCCCTGCTGGTTGGGAGTAACTCTGCACGAGGTCAGACTCCACAGAGGAGATGACACAGAATGTGCAAATGAAGTCCCTGGTAGCTGGAAGAAAAAAATGTGAGCCTTGCTCTAATCAGTTTCATAGGTAGGCCTACTATGGATGAATTAATTTTTTCTCTGCAAGAGGGAATAATAGATAGGCTTCGGTCTCATGTCTGCAATGGCATGGAGAACCACCAAGGGCTACCATGAGAGAAATGGCATTATCCTGGCCTAACAAAGTGGAACCAGGATGGGGATGGGACTGTGCAGTGAATGAGAGGCAAAAGGTGAGCATCTGGCATGAGAAACTGAGGAACAGAAGGACTGAAGCAATGGAGAGTGGCAGAAGCCACTCTGGGCTGTTTGGGTTACACACAGAAAGAAAAGTGCACCATGAAGTCAGGTGCAAGCGTCAGTCCTCCGCTGGCTGACACCTGGGCTACTGCAGCCAGAGGCTACTGAGCACCTCTCCACCGTGGAAAGGCTGTCCTGCACCACTAAAAGCATGGAGGAGTTGTCATTTGACTCCCAAAGCCGTGAAGTCTCTAACAGAAGTTCCTTTGGAGGCGCGGAAAGACACAAGGACCGATAGTGCTGAATGTAGGTTTCCCACAGTCCAAGTCAATGGGCTCCCTGTGCCAAAAATGCAGCGGGCTGGGATCTGACAGTCCCAAAGATGCATATGCCAAACACAAGCCTTTCCCACAGTTCTGTGACAGGTACCTCACTGCCTTTAAAACAGCATTGTCTCCACTCAAACATCCCTCTGCTTCTGCAATCATATGCAATCCATAATGTGGAACTTAAGTTTAAATTAGNTAAAAAAAAAAAAAAAATCAATGAAATGCTTTTATGAAACAGGACATTGATCTGCAGCTTAAAACTTCCAGTAATGTAATATTTTAGAACTTTAATAAATAATGCTTTTATCTTGATTGCAAAATAATACCCTGCCATGAAAACCCAGAGCAGAGGTAGGAAACTGTTCAATAAGAATGAAAATGTCACACTTTGCACAGAACAGAGTATTACAATTATTGGTGAAACACATTTTTCATACTTGTTAACACAAAATTAACAATTACATACATCACTTAATTCTGTAAGTGCATCTCTCTCGAAGTACCCATTAGCTAACCATGCCTAGTTCAGTTTTAATATACATGCCGGATTTGCAGCACAGAGGGGATGTAACTATGTGAGCACTGGCACAGTAAACCCTGAAATGGCAAGTGCTATTAAACTGAGATGCAATCACGTTGAAAGGGAAACATTAACAAACAGCAGACAATTGAGAAGAAAATACAGCGCGCTTGTGTTCTAATACATGTGCTTCAAAACCTTATATAACTATTCATTGTCTAGTTCATCTGGCCAGGGGCCCAGTTTGCTCTATGCTATGCTATACTAATTTTATAATAATAAACTGTTACACAAGCTTTATGCAGTCATGCATATGAAGAGGTTGTGGAAGACATTATATTTTATGATCTTTCTAGCAAAGACACCATCTTGAAATTAGACATAGCCTCGTAGAAGTATATATGAGGTTTTTTAAAAAAAAAGAAAAAGAAAAGAGAAGAAAAGAAAAGAAATGAAATGTGAGTATATAATTAAAAGAAAAAACCCCTCTCGAAAAGGCTCTTTTCCACCTCTATCACCTTCACATTATGAATGACAGATGAATACCACTAATCCCATAATACAATGCAAGAATCTGCATGTTCCTGGACTATGTTTAAGACAATCAGTGATTTTTGGAAACACACGCTTTTTTTTTTTTTTAAATACACCTTCTTTTTGTAAAAACAAGGCAAAATGGTTTACAAAGCCGAAAGGAATGTATGAAATAGCTGGGGTTTAAAAAACCCTTTATGTTATTTGTTGCTTTAGCATGAACCAACAGGAACCACTGAAATATTTCAGTTGAGATTTATCTGTACCACAAAACATTTGTAGGATAGTAGTTGGAAAACATGGGGATGAGAGAGACAGGGCACAAAAGCATATACAGTACGAACCAGACGCAATCCAGTAAAGTCATTCATATTCCACATTTGTCTATGGAATTGTCTGAGAATTTTCTGCTGAACATTATTTCCAGGTTTATCACAGCAGTTCAAAACTGGCTATATTTAGTCACTGACCAGTGCCAGAAAGCACTACCAGACTATAGGATCATGGCATATTTTAAGTTTGATATCTCATCAACCATCAAGGCCAGAACTAAATGCCTTTCATAATCAGAAAGAGCAAAAGCCTCAGACCTCCAAGATACATAAGGCGTTTTTTCAAGTCTAAGTCATGAGATAGCAACCTCAAAAATAATATCATTCTGATTACCATTGTGTGTCTGCTATGTCCCAACCACCCCCTACATATTTTGATTTCAACATTTTAACATCTAATCTAAAAACCCCATTAAAACTAGTGAACCAATGTTTTATGTGGGCCCCTGAGGCACTTCCACATGCAAATACCACCATCACATACCAAAAGCAAAAAGTCGGCAGTCAAGTGGCACTGAATGGGTCAACGGGTGTAGCAGCAAACCTCAAAAAGCTTTAATACCAGATTCTGATCTAAATCACATCACTACCAATCCAAAGTAACTGACTCCTGTAGATTTACATGAGTAGAGAGGAGATCGTAATCTTGCTCTTAACATTTACCTTTGAAGTAGAGATGGCCATAAATCCGATTTTTCTATTCAACAGGAAAATCTCAGAATTTCATAATTTTCTTCAAATTGGGGCAGGCAGTCAAAAAAGTTCTCAGCAACACTAATGAGCAACTATCAGGCTCTTTAATTTTAATGTGTCTAATGAAAAGAAACCAAAAGCAAACACTTCTGCAGAACAAATCTCTTTTGTCTCAAATGGTTTAGACATTAAAGTGCACCCCACCAAAAAAACATGGGTCCCAAGGCCCTGTGCTCTCACGCTCCACCATGTCAATCACTGAGCACCCTGAGCCACTGTGACCATGCAGCCACTGGGGAGACTGGGGAGCAGCACCAAACCTCAGTCGGAGAAAGGGACAGGCACAGGATGTGGCCATGCTAACACTGCTGTGGCAGAACTGTCCCGAAGAGTATGTCAACACAGCATGATAAAGTTCACTCCTTCCAACCCTAGAACATGCATTTTACTTCAACCTCTCTGATGGAAAAAAGATCAAAATCCAAACAGACATATAGTGGCTGTGGGCTGTTACTGTGGAAAATATTTCCATTTCATTGAAATGGTATCTTCCAGTGCTAAAAAAAGGCATCAAGGACTTGACTCAGAAGAGTGAGAAAACCTCCTGTGAGGTAAAAGTTATGCCAGAATTAACATGCAAAATGAGAAGCGGGAACCGGGTGGCAATGTGAGAGAAGGGCTGGAGACAAGCCCCATGCAAGAGGGTTTGCCTGGTGCTTAGACCCATACCTGGAAACCTCTACCGAAGGAAGCAGGAACTTTACCCATTCTCTAGCTGCAGGTAGAATACCGCACAAGGTGGCCAAACTTTCCTCAGCCATTAAGGAGTGTTTGTTGACTTTCTATAATTTATTTGAACCCCTGTTACATCGTTTAGGTCTAGGCTTCTGAAACTAAGAAAGCCCAACTGACTGCAACCTTCTGCAACTGCTTCTGGCTGCATCTCACCTCTGCATCTGACTGACGAGCAAGTTGGAGATTGTACTTGCTACTTTGGGATTCTGCAATCTTCATGGATACTCATGCTTAGACCGAAACATTTAGCACACCCCTGCCGCCTTCTCCAGCTCACCTGAAATGGGAGCTGATGTTTCTGCTCATTCATGTTGGCTTCCTTTGCTCTCCCGAATATTTCTGATGGTTGCTAGGCAACTATTGTTGAATACATGCATGAGGCATTAATTGTCTGAGCACTTTAAAAGAGGAAAATTCTTTAAAACTGAGGACATTGCCATACCAAAAATAGGATATTTCCTTTATGAAGGGCAACGCTCGTCGCTGGGAATGTTGATGGCTGCAGTATGTCAGAGGCCAGATGAGTCACTGAGATTACTCACACGCAGTGCAGCACAAAAGAAGCGTCTTAGGGGACCTGACTTTATAATAAAGTTTCATTTTAAATTAAGTGCTTCAGATCTAGTTTTATCTTCTGGTTGCTGTCATTGGGATATCATGGTCCACGTCTTCATGAAATTAATGGCATTGGGTCCAGCTGCTGTTACAGACAGCATTAGAACTTACCAAGTGTATCAACTCACTACCTGCTAACCCCCAAATGGCACCAGCAAGTACTCATCTTTGCTTCACTTCAAAGAGATACTGTAGTCTCACTGCTGATCCTAAGTGCTCTGTGCTCCTTACCGTAAATGTGGATTTCATTTTACAGGGTCTTTTTTTCAAAAATACATTCCAATGTCATGATCAAGCTCTAAAGACAGTAAACACAGACTTCCATAAATTGACTTAAACTTCTAAACTAAACAACTGCAAGGATTTGCAGCTAGGTAATTTTGGGGTTTTTTTTGCTTTATAACAAACCCACCTCTACTATAACGAAACATTCACAATGTACGTGTATTCATCTTAATTACAGGCTGCCTTTCAAAACAACCAATACCAAAAACACCCCTAAGAACCATCATTTTTTTGGCAAATCAGTCAAATGACTACGGTTCGTTGCAAAATCAGGATGCTATAAAAGAATAAGGACAATGATACTGCTAATTTTGAACATGGTATTCTGAGCTAAGAGCTGCTAAAGACCCTGGAAATAATCTTCTCCATTTTTCAAACTTGCGCTCTACCTCTGTGAAAACACATAATGGGACACAGGCTCATCTCGGCAAAGTTCAGCTGAGGTTTGTAAGACTTGACGATGAAGTGACTTACTTAATCATCGAAGTGAGAAGCAGAATCATCAACACCTACTTAAAGCAAACATGCCACCCCACAGCAAAAAGCTGTTTTCACTGCGAGTTTAACTTCTACTACAGTTGCAAATCCAAAGTGAAACACAGGAGGGTGATGACAGAGATGGAAGGTTGCACAGTACCTCTCTGTTGAAGCAGCAGCATCTCTGAATGTTACCCATGTTAGCAGGATGATCACCATTAGCCTTTTTGCATATTCTCTTAGCCTTTCTGTGGGCAGAAACTGCTGATTTCAAATAAATTCCTCCTCTTCTATTACTCACTTGTTGCTAACACCTGCTTTTTAATTAACATGCTCTTTAAAGCTATTAGGAAAAATGGTAAGGTGACGGGATACATCTGTGAAGGATCCATCAGGGAAGACTCACACAGTCGGTAAAGTAACTCTGCAGATCATCTGGAGTGTGTCACTGTACATTTAAATGAGATGTTAGTGAGTTACATTTTCCATACTTCACCTGATAAGTCAGCCCTTTGCCGAAGTTACTGAAGTGGCCTAAAATGCACCAGATCCAATTCCTTCCAAGCTGCTCTCTCCAACAGACAACAGGCAAGGGACTGATGAGTCCCAGAGACCAGAGCAGAGCAGCACGCTGCCTAGTCAGTGCTCTCATACAGGCAACTGCTCATGGTGGATGGAAACTGGTAAAGAGAACAAAGAGGACATGGGATATCAACAGTAAACAAGGCGGACCAGTGAAGACACTGGCATTTGGCTCCTAACGCACCGGCTTACTCTGTAACCCTGTTCCTGAGGTCCACAGAGCAGATGCAAAGCTCTGCCTTGTCGGCTTAGGAGTGTAAGCAAATTTTAGGAAGGCTTGTTTTACGGTATAATGGACACAAGATCCAGAACAATCCAGCCTTTACTGGCCCAGATGCTACAAATTACATATATTACTAGAATAAGTTTTTAAGAAGGAATTGGTAGGATATTAATGCCTTGTTTACTTTCTGCAAATACTGCCTATACAATGCCAGCGACCACTGGATGAAGACAGTATCTCTTCTTCCAGTAAGGATCATGTCTTCTGGAAAGCAGTCTTGATTTAAAAGATTCAAGTAATAAAGAATCTATGTTACCCCTAGCTAAGTTGCTCCCATGCTTAATTACACCTCACTGCCAGATAATTGTGCCTTAGTCTCAGCATTAATTTATCTGCTTCCACTTTGAAGCACAAGGTCCTGCTATGTGTCTGTTTGCCAAACTAGAGAGCCCTCTATCATCACAGGTCTTCTCCTCATGGACGTACTAACAACTGTTATTGGGTCCCTTCCTAGTCAATCTGTTAGTACATGGAGAAGACATTATTTAGTTTTTCACTTGAAGGCAAGTTTTCTGTGCCCTGAATTGTTTTTTGGGTCCTTCCTTAACCCTGTCCAGTATTTCAATAGTGTGCAAAGCATGGGCGTCAGAATCGGGGACAAGGCTGAAAGTGGGGAAAAATCTCTCCAATAAACTCTTCCTGCTCTTCCATGTTTCTCTGCAACCTACAGTTCAGAATAATACATTTGCATGTTAGTAGTGCAGTTATCCCATGAAACTGTATCCCCCTATTTGCAGAAAGCCATCATCATTTGACTGACTTACCAAGAACGTTAGCTCTTAGAGGGTTTGATAATGATTTCCTCTAGCGTTACATGCAGCAGTAGTAACACCTCTCTATTTCTTCTCACTGTTCCCCTGTGTATTTATCTATGAACCGGGTTTGCTCTCCTACTCTACTCAATTGGTTATCTATCATTATTCTCAAGTAATTTATGGCACTAAGACCAACACAGCAGCCCTGAGGCACAAGGAAATGCTTGTCTGATCACTAAAAGACCAAGATACAGCTGTAGAGAATACCAAGGCCCAAACTCTCACTGCTTCACTGGCCTTTGGCCCATAATGGACAACAAATTAATTAAAAAACATTACAAAGTCCTAACTGCCGATGATAAACCCACAAAAAAAGCAATGTTTTTTAAAAAAAAAAAAAAATTGCCTTCATATTCAGTACTTATGCATAAAACCAAGGTCCTTCAAAGAAACTACCAGCATCCACCGGCTACCACTGGGAAGATGGATGCTTACACCAAAACACGTTCGTACCTTCTCCAGTGGACACATGCTGGAAGGGATTGCTGAGGTCTCTTCAGTTGTTCGCGTAAACGATAAACTAATTCACATATTGTCCATGATCTGTTTCATCAGGTTTACAAAGATGCTGACAGGTAATTAAAACTTACTGAAACAGCATTAGTGTCAGTAGAGGGGAAAAAACCCTCCTCCAGATCACCTTCTTAATGCCCTCACTTGATTTCAGAGAAAGAAAACTATAGCAAGTATTTTAATGCACTATTTTGTTTCTTTGGCAATTTAATTTAAAAACAAATTCACAAAAACCCAGTCACTTGGAATTTAAATTCCGCAGGAGTCTCACCCACCAGTAATTACTACTGCAGTGTTTAAAGTTTTAAAAGAAAACAAATGCAAACTGGAACAAAATACTATTTTTCAATTAATTTTCTTCCTCCGATTTCTTTCCACATTGCATCATCTCCCAATTACTGTGATTTTGCTGAGTGTGCCAGTTTCTTAAAGACACAGCTATAAAATGTATGGACTAATTGTTGAGCAGAACTGAAGAGCTATTAAAACTGCAATAGTACAGCACTTCCAATGGTAGTCTATTATTTCTACATGATTGGTTTTGTACAGTCCAACTCATGCAGTGAAACTCTTAGATAAATTAACTCCTTCGTTTTGACATAAACATCAAAGGGAGAATTAAAGGAGAAAGAACATTATTTTCTGCTGCTATTTTAGACATACTGTTCGTAACACCTATGCATGTTTCCTGGAAAGTTACAAATTATTTAAATTGGGAAATCTATTTGCTGTTCTATCAAGTCTGTAATACATAAAATTTGGCTCCAGAATTATCTCATTTTCCCATTTCATGTTTCCCTGTCGTCTACATGGTACAGCATGTTTACAGAACTTTGTAACTATAATATACAATTCAGTCATTTCTAAACAGCTCTATAAGAGTAAGTCTGAAATGTACACATTTTAAAGATTACTTAGTGAACACCAAACCCTTTCCCAGCTGTTTTAAATTTTGAATTTCCCAATAAATGAATAACATACTAAAAAAGCAAACAAGATCTGACATTATTTAGTCTAAGTTTCTAAAATGGCATAACATCTGTAGCTAAAAACAATTTTGAATAACTATATTTAACTAGAGCAGTATTCTATTATTCATAGCTCATTTTCCTTACAGACTAGGGGACTTAATGTGGTGTTCAAACATTTCAAACATTTCTTTTAATTGTTCAGTACTTCCAACAGCCGGACTGCAGCAAAAAGGAGGGGGGAAAAAAAAAATCTTCACTCATATCTTTTATATGTATTCATGTGACCAACCCATGATCTCAGTTAAGTGCCACAACTGTTCATTAACACACATCACAGCCCCCGAGTCAGCACTGCGAGCTTTGAAACCACGCCAGAAGCAGGGGCTCAACAAATGACACTTTGACCTTTTCACTACTAACTTCAATCTTTATTAAAATCTCTAAGACGTCAGCTCTGTCTCCCTCCTTTACCATCTTTTATCTGCTCTCAAAATACCCAATATTCATTCATTAAATGGAAAAGTTTGCTACATTCTTACGTAATGATAGATTCCCCTTTCACTTGCAATCGGCTTGTGAAATGCCTTTGATTAAAAAAGCAAACGGAACATCCCCTCCCCCCGCCAAGCAACTCTAAATTCAGATTGCTCACTCATTTCCAGGGAAATCAAGCATGCTGCCTAATATTAAAAAATCTCATGGCATCCAGGCAAGTTTAGCTCCATTTTATGTTCCTCTTATTAAATTCCAACCTAGCAACACACAAAATGCTCACCCGGCTCTTTGCTTGCTTTAATTTCACGTTTGCGTCTTCACATCTTCACCCTGAGCATTTGTGGGGGGATTGTGACTGATTTTCTGCCCAGCAGGATTCCCATTCCCTACAGTAGAGTCACCAAAACCAGTAGTCTCATGGAGGAAAATGTAACTGGAGACAAATAAAGGTTTTGATCATTTTTATGGTGCTCAAACATATTGTGGCAGGGAGAGGAATCATGCCTTCTTTTTTTTTTTTCCTAGCAGTAATTAACTAATTACACATTAAAAAAAAAATAAAATCTGAAAAAGCTCACATGAGTCATTTATGTGTTTTCATTCTTCATAAACTTTCTGGCACACCCTATATGCTTTATTTCTTGCTTTAAATAAGTAGTGGAAAATATGCACAGTATTTGGAATCAAGGGGAATGACATATTAATTTGAAGTTTGCTTTGTGTAAGTTTGTGTTTTCCAGATTTGAAATGAAACTTCAAGGAAACCTAAAACTCACCCACAACCTTTAATTTATACCCTCCTTCACCCATGCATTATCTGGAAGGTATAAGCTATTCATTTAAGCAGCACAGTGAAGTATCATCATTAGGTGGCTTAGTTGCCTGGGATACTCCTATCAGCCTGACCAGGAGGGAACCTGGGAAGCGGGAGCTTGAAGGGGGGAAAAGTAAACAAAGTAATGAGTAACAGTTACAGCTCCTTAAAATGTGTACATTAACCTCGGTATCGGGAAACTATTTGCTTTTTAGAGGCAGCACCCTCTGATTGAAATAATGATAAATCTTTTGGAAATTCCATCCGAAGCCAAAATGAAATTACTCAAGTGCACTCCAGGAGAACAAAGCTTTTTAGTATACCTTCAAATGAACTCAGGTAAGTTTACAAATGGCCTATACCTAAAAGACCATTAACTAAAATTACATTTGTTTTTATTGAAAGACAGCCTCAAGTGCTGACATGTAATATATGACATGTGATACATAATAATACTCTTAAACCAGTTCTGACATAATATCTCCCAAGGCATAATAACCACAAATGACTGCTTTAGCTAAGAACTAGCCAGAAGCAAAATAGATCCATGTAAAAGTAGCTTTAACCATAAATACCTCAACAATATTTTATGTCACTTTGTAAAAAAGTTAAAGGAGTCCCATAATAATTAACAACAAAAACTTCATGTTCTTTACTATTGTATGGTGGTTGTGAAAGGTTATTTCATAGTCCCGCAGCTGCCAATGCTGTAAATTATGCAGGCACCAAGAAGCATTAAGGAGAAATAATAGCAATTTAAACTAAGGCTGACGTAATTCATGATAAACAGTCACTGGAAAATATTACAATGTTGTCTTTTTTGAGTGGGTTTAATCAGAAGAATGTGACCATATTCTGACATAAACCACTTCTCTTTTCCATTGTATGGGTGCAGGAACAGGAGCCCTTCCCTGGCTGCAAAGGTGTCCCCTGCTCCTGGCCATCACTGAGCCCTGGCACCTGGGGGATGCTGCTCATGAGGCTTGGGACACTGGTGAACCAAAAGCTCTCCTGAGACAAAGTTTAAGAGTCTGGGCAAGCCCGGTAGTCCAAGGGAGGCACCAAAACCAGGGCAACCATCAAATGATGATGCTCTAATGAAGGCATATTCAAAAATAAAAAGATAGCTCCAGAAATGAGAACATGAATGATGGACATGGCTCACACTCATGATGAACACTGCCTGGCTTACTTTTTGCTGTAATGACAAAAAGTGATTTTGATAGCTGAGTCATAAAACTAGCCATCAAGTGGAAATCTTACAGAGGAAGAATTAGTCATTGATAGCTATAATCATTTAGTGAACGGACACCAATAAACCAGACTCATGTAATAGATGACAAAGCCCATGTGATAATTTACATTTGTCAGACGCAAAGGAACAGCTCACTTGCTAACCCTTCATTTGCTGGAACTACACATTAATTCTCTGCAAAAATCTGGCCGATAAAACATGCAAACTTCACAATACCATCACAGAGAAGAAGTTTAAAGTGCCAGACTGGAAGCAGGCACACCCAGGCTCTCAGCTCTGCCACCGGCACATGCAGAGGCAGGATATCTCACCTCCCATCCCATGCGAGCCCCAAAGCCTGGGCTGTCCCAGAGAGGCCACACTGACCACCCCATGGTTCACAGCCCTGATGCTTCCTTGAGCAGGTGGGTCATGGCCACACACAGTCACTGTGGGCACCTTGCACTCACAGCATAAGCCCCTCTCTCTCCTGGACTGCTACTCAAGGCCATCCAAAGAAGCAAGGAGCTTTACCAGCTACTCAAACATCCTCACCACAGGGCCAGTCAGCCGCTGCAGGCTTCTTGGGAAGCTGTCCTGCTACTCTGCGGAGGACAGAGGGCCACTGCTAGCCCCAGCTGAGAAGTGATGCCAAGGGGCCAGAGGAAATGGGCAGAAGCAGCTTTTCAGGCAGCACCTGCCCCTCCACTCAGCATCGGCTGCCTTCCTGAGGGCAGCAGGAACATGCAACCCAAATAACATCAGCGTTCTCCATAAAGGAGTTTTGATTATAAAGTGAAAAAAAAATCTATCTTAATATTAATCCTGGTTACAGCTACATTTGCTAGTGAAAACATACCAAAAAAACTCCCCAATGTAGAAGCTAACAGCATTTGTTTCTATTGAAGTTCTTGCAGACAGGAAGGTATTTTATCTTACTTTACCAAACATTACTTATGTTCACTTAACAGCTTGCTGTTAACATTGGGTGAGATTCTGCCCTTGGTTAACTGGTGAAAATCTTGAGTAAGAGCCACTGAAGTGGATCGAGTTATTTTGGATTTACGCCACTAAGTGAGACAGAATGTGACCCCTTATCAGTGCTTTTTTGCTTTGAGTATACAAATATTTTATGCATTTCAATGAGTGACAGAATGCAAAACTTGCAAATATTTATTTTTAGATGTATGGGGAAAAAGCAATTAGAGCTAAAAATGTTAAGAATGAAGAAATCACTTAACAGAAGCAATTATGTTGGGCACATAAACAGCTCTCCCTTCAGCCATTTTATTCAAATGCTGCAGAGCACACTAGAAAATACCAATTGTTTAAAAAAACTGCAAGTATTTTTTTCACAACTGAAAATTCAATCATTATAAACAACATCTGGGGACCATTAATATCTTACTCTACAGTTGAATTAACAAAATAAGAAAGAAGTCTGACCAGAATCCAGAACATTTCCAGATTTGCTTTTTCAAGCTGAAAGCTTCTGTTTGCAGAGGTGTGGCGGTAGGGAAGCGGAAATGTACATTTATCTATATTGTATATAGGACTATTATGCATTAATCATTACTTCCCTTCCAGCTACGTCCTGTTTTTGTTTTGAGAGAGTTAACATTTGAAATGTTTAGCTAAGTCACCCTGCCCAGGACCTTGGAAAAGATCTGCATATTTTTCAGACTGTTGGAGATGCCACCACAAAGCCCCATCTGAGGAAGTCCTAGTATTCACACTAATAAAAAGCCTCCATACTCTTCTTATCGCAATTCTAAATCCTTAAACGTTCTAGTCTTAGCAGAGAAGCTGTAACATTGATCCCACTCTAACGTCACATTTGTGTTAAAACAAAGAAGACCGAAGCATCTACCTGGAAATTTCAGGGGTTTCTGAATTTCACTGGTACAAATTATCCTATAGGTAGGTAAAATAGTCAATAGCGATAATGCTGATACTTTACATGACCTGAAAAACATTAAAAACCCACCCTTTCAGGCCTAAGTACAATTTTTGTACTAGAGGTCGTTTAAAAAGAAAAGCCAACTTTGACTCACACAAATAAAGCAAGCCACCAACAGGAAAACTATTTAACTTACACTGGAAACATTCCTTCTTCTTCCCTTTTTTTTTTTTATTCCAAGTTTCATTCCCTGCCAAGGTTTTGTTTTGTTATGTTTTTCCCTTAAACAACTGATTTTATCTGTGAGTCACAAACTTCTGTAAACTGAGACATGCAACAAAAGCAAAGACCGAATTTCACCTATTCCAGGAATACTGGTACCACTCTATACCCCAAAGTCACCAGCTTTCACGATACACAATTTTTCTGGCACATGATCTATCCCTAAGAAGTTCCCTCTCCTTCACAGCACTGTCGTGCCACAGCTTCCCTGGTCCTTGACAAGATGAAAGGTAAGTCCTTCTGAAATTGTCCTCTCAGAAACCCTGGTGGCGGGGAGGACAAGTAAATCATCCCTCGCTCCTAACCACTCCCTGCCAGACCTGGAAGTGAAAGAATCTGCTTTCTCCATTATTTTCTAGAGAGAACAGGGTTGTTGAAGGTTTTGGGGTTTGTTTTTGTTTTAATGTAGATGATCTTTCCCAGTATATATCGTTAGGGTTCTTTGGGGGGGGTGAAGGGGAGAGGAGGGAAGTGGGGACTGAAATGCCCTTTAAACACGTAATTTTTTTCAATGAGTAGTTTCCCTCTGCATTGTTCATGTTATGGTAAAATGAAGAAGTTTCATTTTTCAGAGAAAAATTATATTAATACCACAGCAGGATGCAGTTATCTCACTTTTTGGTATTAAATGTTTTATAAAAAATTGGTCTTTACACACAAAAATAAAACTTTTAACCTTATTTTGGGGGTGAACAAGTGTTTACAATACCCCAGGGCCCAAACAGCTTATTTAATGGCATATTGGACCCAGCATGCTATAAAATTAATCCAGAACGATTTAAAATTTACCAGATAAATTTTAAAAATCAAGAAGAAAGAAGGTATTCAGTTTTCTCTCACACTCCTCTGTATAGAAAAAGCAGCCCCATGCTCACAAAATGAAAGAGGGCCTTCTGGTTCATCTTTAGCAGGCAGGATTTACAATATTTATCTAGCAAAGCACCACGACAAATCCTTCTGTATGAGATTTTCACCTGGCGAAGCTGATGGAGCCGTAGAACTCCATCATCACCCAAAGACCTGGTGCTCCTGCTGTTAAGCTGTGCATCTGTGCCTACTGCCTCGCAAGTCCCCAAGACTGGAGAAGGTGGGGGTCATGGTGGCAGACACATCTGTGTGCTCCCTTGCTGTAGGGGCACACATGCATTTGGCAACGCAGCCCACAGCTGGGTCAGGAAAGGATCCACGCTCATCGATGAGTCCTTGAAGTCACTCCATGAGATGGAGCAGGCACGAGTCTGGTAGAAGGCCAAGTCACCTCCAGACAAGCAAACGCAGAGGATGTGGGCTGCTCTAGCAACAACCGTACACTGATTTCTGCCCAGTGACCCTCAGATACACTGCCAGGGCATGGCACACGCAGCTTCTCCTCCAGCTAGGTCTCTTCAGTCTATAATGAAAACTACCAGGATTCCAATTTTTTCATTCCTTCTCTCTTGCAGCATATATGACCACACAGAAAATGCCAGTAAATTATATGTATTTACAAAAATTATTCAATAACAGTAACCCCAGAGGCTGATAAATATAAAAGATTTTGAAAAATGTCTTTACCAATGACACTGAGTTGAAGAGAAATAAATTGTCAGCTGGAACGTATTACATTACTTTAAAGAAGCAGGGGAACAAGGAAATAGGGTTTTGGTTTTCTCCACATGTCAATTAATAGGAGTAGTTAGATAAAGGAAGGTATAGATTAATTCTAGTCTGCACAGAGAACATGAAGACAACTGATCCTGTTTGCTCACCCCAGCCAGCAGTCCCTCCCTTGGGCAGCACAGACCGCAGCAGGGATGCCACTGCTGCCCACATCCAGCCCAAGATCCCCCCATGGCTCTCGCTTGGTGCCACCTGCAAGCCTGCACAAGCTGGCGGCATCACCACGCAGGTCAAGCCTTTGTGCTTCAGTGTGATCATGGACCACTCCACCTCAGCCTCCTGTGCAGGTTCAAAGTCTCAGTTTTCTTGTTCCTAGACAGCAACACCAGCAATTCATTATCCCCCCGGACTGTTTTGTGCTGGTGAGGACCTCTAATTGCTCTTCAGAAGAGGAGGAGGTATACATTCTGCCTGTAGTCACATCCATGAACTTTGGCTATCAAGACATCCAAGCACTGCTTGTCTTCTTTCTCAACACAAACAAGCTTTTAAGCCTATTAGCATTCTGGAGGGGAACCCTCTAAGGCAGTTAGATTAACTAATCAGTGGTTATATCAACAAGAATGGGAGCAGGAGGCTTCCCACTCACAGCAGTCTTTCCTCTGTAAATGGAGAGCAAGTCCTTCACTGGCAAGCTGCAAAGAAATAAGATGCAAATGTTTGAGCTTTCCAGCTGCTGAGCTGATTCCTCAGCAGCCCACTTCACCAGCGGCCTCCTTGATGGGACCACGCAGCACACTGAATCAAGTTAGAGGAGGATCAGGATAGGACTCCATATGAAAATTGGTTCTGAATATTCCTGCCCGGACCACTTGGGAAGGAGCCACACAGCAGTGCACAGGCAGGATGTAGGCAGACGCAGGTAGCTGCAGCGTTGGCAGCAGGTACTGGCTGTGGTAGCCCATGCTGAAGCTTACTGCAGCCTAACCCTTACAAAAGCTCTACGGAAATGCAGAGGCCATCCACACAGGACTGCCCAAAGCATCAAAGCATCTCTTCCAGCCACGTCTGTGGGAGCTCACAGACAGCATCTACATACCTCTTCTACTTAAAGTCCCACACCAAAACCCACATTATTTATTGTCAACAAAAATTTACTTTTCTTCCTCATTTCCTGCTTTATTTATTTTTGTTAAACCCTACAGAATGCAGAAAAAAAAGGAGGGAGTATGAGAAGACAGAGCTGAACAAAATGTTTTTGTTATAAACGTATAATAAAAGTAGAAAATACTTCCTGGAAAAACATTTCTATTGAAACTGCCTAACAAGGACACCAGCTTACACACTGAGGTGAATGGGACTCTTTGTAAACATGTTTCTGGTGTCTCACTTCTGACACACTGTGTCTGGCCCACAGTACTCCAACATGCAGAGAACGCGTAACACCTTCCCCAACAGGAACGCTCCTGAAGAAGACCTGGCATCCGTACCAGAAACCAGTGTTTCCCACGTAAGACATCGGTAGATTGTCTTCCCCAAATTTTGTACTCACTTTAGAGTTTGGAGGATTTCAGGTGATGGTGCAATACTCATGTTCCCATCTTGTTCCTTCTGCACACTTCTTCCATTTGCAAGGTAAGAAACACCCAAGCCCTTCAAATTAAATGTGTCTGGATCTCCTTATAGACACCTTCTAAGAATTTTAGTCACATTTCTGTAATCTGGTCTCCCCTCAGATTTGCCTGATAAATACCAGTGCCTTAGAGTAATCCATTTACCTACTGTACCACCCTGCCTCTGTTTAGCCTTAGCAGTCATCACTTTCCACATGTGACATCAATCTACATGATACCAATGTAAACTGTTTGTATAGCAAAGTGTTGTACATTTTATTGTCCTGCCAGCAAAGAAAAGGACAAAATAGCACTTTGCCTATTGCTTTCAACAAAGGTAGTATAACTGACACCAAACATTTTGCAACACAGAAATGGAACCAAACATTGGCCAGCTTTTTTCCCCTGACACAGCAGGGCTTGAAAATTTTACCACATCATTATCTTCATAAGAAATATTTTTAAAGAGTAGAATCTTTTTGTTTTTAAAGGAATTTAAAAAAAATCTTCTTCTTAAACAGAACTAAATTTTAAGTACACATTATTAATTTCTATGGCTAAGATTTCTGTGGCTCTGGTTTGATAATGAGATAATTGCCTCGCAAAGGTCAAGAGAATGGCATAGTTTGCTTTCAGAAACTGAACAAAGCACTTGCTATGGTTCACTAATCGTAGTTTCTGCATCACTCCACATCTCTTTGATTCATTTATTACTAATATTCCATGATACACTTACATTATGGATCCAACTATTTCAACAAACCTGTAATCAAGGAATGACCCTGAATAAAATACTCCACAGAAAGCAGATGGTACGCTCATCAAACGCCTTCAAGCCTAAAATAACCTTTCCCATATAAAAAGGATAGTCAATTAAAACTGAACTTTATATTCTGAGCTGGAGCTCAGAGTAAATAAAAATCAACATGATACTATTGTGTTATTGGACCAAACTTCCAGGGCATTTCATTCATTTTTTCCACCATCCCCACCCCCTAAGAGCAACCAACACTTTTATTCATAGTTCATTCAAAGCCTGTGATGTTTTGTGTGAGTGTGAGCAGACTTGACAGTTTGGGCCTGATCCTGCAAAAGCCTGACATCACAAAATTGGAACTATTCACAGCAGTAATGCGCTCCAGTGATGATACCACGTGAGGAAGGATGTCTCCTGCCTATCAGAAGATCAGTGCAGCAGCAGAGGAGCATCCTGCAGCACCTCACAAAATTCCCCAATGCCACTGGTTGGGTAGGTATTTCTCTGACAACACAACAAGGACTGGAGTGGGTGCCAAGCTCAAAGCCAGCATGTTAGAGTTAGGAAAAGAAGAAGATTCTCCCATCACAGGCATCGTTGAACCTCTCCCTCTCACTCCCATTATCATGTGTTAAATGCATAATCAGAAATCCTCTAAGAGACCACAAGAGCTTCCTTGGAGAGACATATGGGTCTCACACAGCAAAGGTGTACCCACCACTACACAAATGGACTTTGCTAGCATTAGCTGCAGCGTTCGCCCATCTGGCGATATGGGTAATAAAATTTAATTCTCACAGCATAGGTACGCTGCTAAAGAAATTACACTGGACCTATTACTGGAGTTATCCTGGGTGTGTACATAACATGCATTCTGCCACACATTCAGCAGCACATCCGCTGCCCTTGGGTTGATCTGACACACACACACAAAAAGGTGTGAAATCACCTGGCAGCTATCAGGAGTTGAATCTTGCCGCCTCTCTCCCAGCTGCAAGGGGCTGCATACTCCTCTGGAGCTGCAGAGTATTCTCGGTATCCTTTGAATTAAGAGGTCACCTCCCAGAAGTGCCTCTGCACTTGTAAAATCAAGCTCCTAGTGCTGGCAAAGCCCCTGCTGAAGAAGCCCACATTCCAGGAAGGCCAGAAACACACCAGCTATAGCTGACATTTATTCAGGGCCCTGGAAGCATATGCTTGGTTGATGAGTGCTCTGGAACAGCAATGGGATGCGCAGGGAGTCTTTCCTATTTTGCATTTGTTACCATACTGCACCAACAAGGACTTAAGAATTAAGCCAGATCAACACACTTCCTAAAACACCTGGAAAGACATAGGCTATAGGTGAATGGTTAAGGCAGGCTATTCTCTGATTCCATGATTACATGACAAATTTCCAACCCAGACAAGGGATCCTTCCACTCACACTGAGTAACTGTGCTACACACTCTACCCATGTAACATTATCTTTGATTGTGATAAACTCAAATTGCAGTACGAAGACCACTAGCAGCTAGAAGCCTTCAGACTCACAGAGGAAAGAGCACACTGGGTACTTAACACTTCAAACATAAATAGCACTGGTTCACTTCAAAGGAATCACATCTTCCCCTTGGAAATCAGTAAACACAAAGAAGAAAAATGTCTTTACTTGTGAGAAAAAGAAAATAGGTGTAACGTGACTTACCAAACTCATCACATATACTTTCATTTTCTATTAGAGTAGGATGATCAAATGTATCCCGACAGTAGAAAATTTGGGGGTTCTTGCTCGTTACTGCAATGCCTCCCAGGGCTAAAACAAACTGGTTTGTTAGTATTGAAGAAGGCTTGTCCTGAATGCGCTTTAACATGGAACGATATCGACAGTACTGTGGGTAGCTGAGAATTAGCAGGTTTGAATCTTCATCATCCTCACCTGGAAGAAGAAGAAAAAAATATTCTTAGTGTGTCAGTAAAATATAGAAGAAGAGCTGTAACTCAAGTGTCTCAGAAAATCCATGGCCCACTGGTTTAGTCTTTTCTCAAGACCTATCTTTTATAGCACAGTGGTTTTTGAAAGAAAGATTAAAAATAGAAATTTTTAAAAGTTTATTGAAACAGCTTCTCTTCTGGCTTTCTGTTCAGTTCTCCTGTGCTTACCCACAAGGACTCTACCTGGATGATAAGAAGACGCTGCTCTGCAGAACTGGCCAACAGCCTGAATCAAAGTGGTCTCTATACTTTTCCAACTTGGCTGCTTTGATAGAAATATTATGTCATTGTTACTCAGCTCCCTCAACAGCTTTACTGAACTCATGTATACACCAGCTAACATCCTTAGAAATAATAATGTACAAGCCCCAGAGCATACAGCTATTAATTCTCCTTTGAAGTACCTGATACTGGCAACTACTGAAGGGCCCCTAGGCCAGGGTGGTGGGCCGATCTGGCCTGGTCATTGATGCTAAGCTATCACAACAGGTGGAAACAACTTTCCTCACATTAACTGTAAATGCAGCAGGACTCAATAAAACACCTACAGAGTATAACGAGCAAATGAATTTCCAAACAGCTCGTACTGTTGAAACATGGGCTCAAAATAAAAAGCAATCTAGAGCTCAGACCTTTCCATTCCCCCAGGTTTTAGATGATAATAGGCATAAAGGCGGTAGATTTTGAAATATCACAATCAAGTTTCATCATATGATAACCAGCAGGAAGCCTAACAGAAAGAAAAAAAACAACCAGAGCTGCAAACATGAGAAATTATTCATTTGCAGGTATGCAGCCAGTACTTAACAGCACTCCTTTTTATGCTCATTTATCTCCTCAGGTGGGGTAACCGAACGCGGCTTTCCATGCATGCCAATGAAGACAAAGCAAAAGCATTCGCTTTATGACTTCTGCTGTAGTCTGATTACTGAATAACTCAGCTATTTCTTCTGTCAGAGACAAAAGGTCTACTATTTAATCCCATTACCAATGCTGAAATCATCTTTCTCACCCTTAAACTAAAATCACTTCAGATATTGAAAGAAATGTCAGATCAGTTCTCCCCAACTAAATACGATGGCACAACTCATCTTGATTCACGTGAGGCAATGGAAATATTGACACATAAAAGGCTAGATTTTAAGAAGTCTCTGGAAGCAGATACATCACCTAGAATGTCATCACTGCAGACAAATGCAATTCTGCAAAAAAAAAAAATCAACATGGCAGACAGACTTGGGAAACACTGTTTTTACATGCACAGCTCCTGAAAGCCACCACTCTTTAAAACTCAGAACTTTACCCACTACCCTGATGTTGCTGGAGGGGATCAAACAATTTGTGTGAAAAAGTAAGAGCAATACATTTTGGTAAGCAGCACTGACATTACTAAGAAAATAAAATTTATGGCCCTAAAACCTCTTTTGGTCACTAAGGATGTGGTCAGGCTTTTCTTTGTTTTCAACAAGTAAGTATCCCATAAGCCTAGACAACAGCACGATTGAGCCAACTGCTCCTGGGAATAAGGCTCTCTCTTCTTTATTAGGAAACTCTAAAAATCAGATCAGGAAAACTGTTCTAGGAATTAACAAGCACATGATCCATCCTTTAGCTCCTTCGAGAGTTTCATATATGCCTGGCTGACAGTTATTAAGACTTTATACCTTTGTGTAGATAGTGGTGAGCTGAATCTGTTGATCTGACAGCACTTTTCTTATGCCAGGATGTGGTCAGCTTTTTAAACAGGGTGTATATAAATGTATGTCCCATGTGCCTTTGTAGTAAACCATTAGTTTCTAGACAAATGTGCTGTAAGTCCCTTCGCAGAATTACACAAACTTTCTACGCCTGACAACTGACGACTTAACTCAAACCCCTGGCATAAATTAAAATCAGGTCATTTTTTACAGAATCTCTTTTATACATGCTTGTGCAACTCCAGTAAGTACTTTATGATGCATTTGTTTCCTTTCCTTATTCACTCCAGGTTCAATAGATAAATCTAAGAACGAACAAAGGCTGAATAAACTGAAGATTTGTTTAGTGAAAGACAAACAGAGTGTTCCTGGAACAAAGACTTTTTTTTTCTCAACCACGCCCACATTAGAAAAAAGAAATTAAAGTAGACCAATCCCTAGCAAAATGCAAGCCCAAAGAATAAATGTATTTTTCTTCTAGCGAAATCTAACATATGCCATTTAATGGTGAGCTTAATGTATATTGCTGCATATTTTTCATAAATATGATCAGAAAGAGTGTACTCTTAAGAGAAGCAGGGATCAAAATGTGGGTAACGTTCCATTAAAATCAAGAAAAACAACATCATTTCTAAAAATGTTTAGCTGAGATCTTAGGAAACCAAGATGCTCTATTTCTGAATCTCATTTTAGCTTCAAGAGAGAACATGATAAAAGATAATACCTATAGTACACCGCTTGTAAGGCTCAACTGAAATTACTCTAATCCTATGCTTATATCATAACTGTGTGTTTTAATAACCCCCTCCAATGTCAATTTTTCATTTATTTATATATTTCAGGGTTGAAAACAGAGAAACTGTAATTAGGAGGCAAGCTTCCACCCCTGCCTTCCAAGCACTGCCTATATATGCATAGATGTAATCCAACAGCTCCCTTTGTGAGGGGTAAAGAGAGCTGGGATTTGGCACAGCCTGGCATTTATGTTGGATTACATGTTCTTCAAGTTGTCTTTGTAAGTAAGAGATGCATGAAATGCCAAACACAATGAATCTATGCAAGAACTGACTTTTCAAATCAGCACAACCATTTTTAATATGTAACGCAAGACAATTAAAAGCCCCAAAAGAAAAAAAAATAAAGCCTGCTAAAAGCACGAATTCCTAACAAATCCATCTAGAGCCTGAACTATTTGCAGAGAGAACAGAGAAATACAAAACTGTAACTCCCTTTTTGTTTGCTTGTTTCGGAAACATCAGCCTATAATGTTATTGCTAACTGCCATAATCTACTCTCAACATCAGTAAGCATTTTTTTTCTTTAAAAAGACCTTCACACCAGGATTTTATAGAGCTTGATGGAAAAACTATGCATGTTCCTTCCTGTACCTAATTACCTCAACTGCAAAAGCTGCCAAGTATTTTGCCCTTTAGTTCTTTTAATCGTATTAGTGCAAATGCATTTGGATGCCAACAGAAACAAACATTTAAAGATTTTTGCTTAAAAGATTCCAAATATGTACGAGGCTGGCGCTAGGGAAGCACACTTCACTTCTTCCCAGAAAGCACAGAGTTATTTCTGCAGAAGAATTATGAATTTGTGCCTCTTGTAAGACTAAATGTCTAGTTTCGACCCAATTTAAGTAAAATAATGTCAATATGAACTGCTCTCACAATGATTTATGCTACCTTCTGTTACTTTATTACATTAGACATTCCTTTCTCTATGCTTTATACTTTTCGCCGTGCTCCTAGCAACCACATAAAGGCTGAGCACCAACTTTACGCGCCTGGCACCCTTCCAGGCTCGACTGTTATTGATAATTATATTGAAGTTTCAATTTAATTGCTACTCTGTTGTGACACAGAATATTTTTTTCTAATTAGGCATTTCCCATTTTGTGTCCATTCATTTTTTTGTATTACTGAAAATGATTTTTTTTCCTCCAGAAAACATAAGCAGAACAATGATACAGATAAGGGTATGTACATCTGTTACTATCATTACCAACACAGTAATGTGAAGGGAAGAAAAAAAAAATTTAAAGGTTAAAAAAAAAAAATTTGTGAATTTAATTTCTTGGAAAGTAATTTTCTTTTCAGTTTAAGTGCTCTTATTCTTCTTACAGTTACTCAATGATTTCCTGTTCTAATTACAAGACATTATACAGAAAGTCATTTTTAAAAAGGAAATGTACGAAAGCAGAAGGCTAAATGGCATCACTTGCTTGGTATGGTTTGAAATTCCAAACTTTTGTATCTTTTATCAATTCTCTGTTCTCTCTTTATGTGATATATCCCACCACAAATCAACCATTTCTTTGGAGGCAGTTAACACGAATGCATACATCAAAGAGGAAAACACTTGCAGTTAAACTGCAGGCAAAAGGAAAAAAATAATAATTAAAAAAAAAAAAAATCTTTTTTTCCTCCTCACTGTAGCTGGAAAATTGGAGGCAAGCCAAGCCTAGGAGGGGAAAATATTGAAGAGTGAAAAAAAAAAAAAAAAAAAAGAAGAAGAAGAAAGCTTGATTAAAAAGCAAGAGAAGAGATATTCAGTTCTAAATCTAAATGAATAAGCCACAAACTATTTCATAAAAACATACTGTGACGTAAATTACACATCAGTATTGCACTGTTGTGGTTATTTTGAGAAATGGCTTGTACTGTAAGTCAGCTGGTAAAACCCCACCCTTAATGATTTTGTAATTCTCCACACAGCAATCAACTGGAGCAGTCATGAAATTGCCAAGAAGGAAAACAGACAGAGCTGTAGAGAGTTTGTAATAAAAAGATAATGTACTTTTAACATAACAGAAGTAGAAGATTGGTTTTATTAAGTAAAAAAACTACTTAAAAGGTCCCAGGCTTGCCATTTGTTTTGATAAATGTTAACACAGATCTTCATAAGATAAGCAATGGAACTATCAGGGGAACTAGATAAAATGGGACAATACTTTGGTGTCTCAGTAGCAAATTGAGCAAGGGAGTTGTTTGGAACACAGAGCGAAAATGAAGGAAGTTGCAGGGCTCTGTCCATCAGGCTTCTCTCCCGCACAGTGTCCTCGCTACTCTGCCTTCTTTCATTACCGTCAGTTACTAAGGCGGTCTCCGAGAGGATGCACATATCCTAATTAGTTTATCATTGCTTGTATGCACAGCTTTGACCACATCATCAATATGTAGCAGATACAGAGGTAATGGAGGCTGCATCTGGATGTCCGGAGGGACTGGGAACAGCAAGGGTTAGCCATGCTGAATGAACATGGCTGTGACTCCAATGGTGGGATCTCTCTTGACTATTCCAGGGCAGTGTTCAGGTGTCACTGCCCTCCCGAGACCCTCAGCAGCCCACTGGACCACACATGATGGTACTCATTTAATCTAATAACACAGGTTTAGCCTACAACAGCTGTGGAGACCCCTCTGTAGCCAGAGTCATCTCCTTCCAACTTGCTGTTTTGTAAGACGTGGATCAACTCAATCTCTGAAGGTACTACTCCCTTGTTAATGACAACTAGCTTAGTCTAGAGGCTTAACCTGCCGATCAAATTGAGTGAGTGAAATGAATTCCACCTAAGTGACAAAGCAGTTTGCCATATGCCAAAGCAATGGTCCAAATGCATGCTGAAAAATGCCCCTCCAGCTGATACGCTTGCCATCAAGATAAAAAGGTTGATCTCAGCTGTGGCAATAGACTTTGGCTTTTCCAGCTCTTAAGATAGGATCCAGTTCTCCTTCCCTTGCTCTACTCCTTTGGCCAGGACTTTCTGTGGTACGGGTATGAGAACTCTGGTGTAGACAAGACAAAGACATGCACAGCTGACCCTTCAAAACCAGCGACTGCAGGTCAGACAGGCTCTGCACATCTCAAAGCTGCCTGTTCTAATAACAACTCAAAGGGAGATAGCACAGCTTTCCAGCAGACAGAAATGAACTTCTAAAAATGAACTACCTAAAAATCTTGAACCTCCCAAAAAGTCCAAAAGCAACAGAAACAGCACAACGACGAAAGAATAACCAGAAAGATGAAGAAGAAACTGGGTCTTTATGACCTAAAAGCCTTTAAGAGGAATCATGAAATGACAACCTTCCCATATCACCATCCAGTCATAAACCGCCAAATAGCCCCCAGTCTACACCCAGATAACTGCAGCTGGCCAAAAAGCAATGACAATAATCACCTACATCTCTGGGTACTCCTATGACAGAAAGGATGGCTCTCCCAATGAAAAAGCCTTCGTGAGATAATTATATCTGGCTCCTTGCTTGACCACTTCTCACATCAAATCCTCTGCATAGAGACAAGGCTAAGAACCCCAGCAGGAATCCACATCCTTTCGCACCAGGCTGCTGTGATCTAGGAGCAACAGCCGAGGAGTTCAGGTAGCTGCATCACCATCACTAAACTACTTCTACCTGCTCTAGCACACCAATCCACACTCTCTCCAGTGATTAGGGAAGACTTATCAAACACAGCTCTCCCAATGCACCCTGCCTTTTCATTCCCATGGTCTTTGTTCGCTCTAGTAACACCACTTGATGTGCCTTGGCTGGCTAATTAATCACAAGGCCTAAAAATATTCATCTAAGAATCATATTTCTCTGAAAGAAATGCACATACAGTAATGATTTAGCCCTATGAGGTGGGACAGGAAATCTGTGGGTTTGGGTTTAAACGCATTTGGGTAAATTATTGACACAACAGGGATACCGCTTTGTTGGCAGGACCCATGCTACTCATCCTTGCTTTGAGAACCCCCCTCTATTTGAATGCTAATGCAATCAAGAACAAAGGCAACATGTTGCAGGATACGAACACAGTGATTACATTTATGTTTACCAGATAATGATGATGTTAACACGTTCCCTGTAATTCTTCTGTGGATGTCTGCCTGCCTTATTTTGCTTTTAAATTGATCAAAACGCAAAAGCCATTTCTGCCAATATACAGAATAAAACGTGCAGCCTTTCTGCATCTATCAGATATTTCTTCCCTTGTACAGAGGAGACAGAGCTAATTCCCAGAATTTCGTGCCACTTCCCCAGCCCTCCGTTTTCTGTCACGGTGCCAGCAGAGCATCAGCCGCTCAAAGAATTCCTAAGATTCGTTTAACATTTGAAAGAAAGAGAATACTTACAAAGCTACTGGAGATTGAAACTGCTGTTCAACCCAACAGCAATACAGTCATTATAAAAAAACCAAAACAAAAACCCCAACCTAATACCTACTTAAAGCACATGGTTAAAGAACGTTTTACAGTCAGTGATTTGGATCTGAGTTGTTCTAGTCCTACTTAATGGGGACAAAACCAAGTATGTTGATCGATGACTGACAGTGTGTCCATATAATCAAATCTTCCATAATATTTACCTCGTTAAATCACTTTGAATTCGAATCATAAATCCAATTTTTGAAGAAGTCAAAAGAAATTTAATACTGAAAAAGTTTCCAACCAGGCATTCAACATCCTTTTTCAGACCCTAATCCAATATTCAGCTCCTCATAACTGCAGCTCCTACCCTGTGCTCCCAGGATCCTCCTGCGCCTTAGGAAGCAGGTTTATGAGGTGTTTCTAGACTCAAAAGAAGAGTGACTGACAATCGTCATTTCCAGCTTTTATATAACCCTTCCATCCACAGGCCTCAAACTGCTTTATGGAGAAGAGTAAAAATTATTATCCCCATTACACAGAGAGAGAAACTGAGACAGGGAGAGCTTAAAGGATTTATTCTACAGCATCAAGAAACTTAGAGAGCAAGGGAGAGAGCAAACAGGCCAGGCAGAAACCCTTGTCAGCAAGATTTCTGGGTAAGTGAGAGTTTCCTAAGTTTTCTCACACGGGAAGTGGCCATCTCTGGCCACGCAAGCCAGCCTGCCTGCCTCCACCAGAGACAGCGGATGGGCCAGGCAGGAGCTCTCTGTTGAGGCGTCTCTCCTACAGTTTTCCCTGTCCCATATGAACCCAGTCACTCCATTTAATTTAGCTGCTGCCTGGCCAGGATTATCTTCCCCCTTCATGGAGGGTTTGCAAAGCAGTGGTTTGCCCTCTTGCCGAACGGCAGGTAGACTGCCACAACGATAGCTGGAGGAGCACGAGAAAACTGAGCTGATGCTGGAGATGCAGCCAAGTTCAGAGCTGGGCTGTGAAGTCATCTCCCTGCCTCCCAAAATTTCCTTCTCTTCTTACTCCTCAGGTCACAGGCATGTGCCAGCTCCATGTCCAAAGAGCCACGGATGGCTACAGAAAACCACTCTGATATAAAAGGTTTTTAAACTGCCCTATTAGCTTTCTAAAGCAGATGGAGATGGGGGGAAGGGGAAGATTGATTGTAGAAGGGAGCACATGCTGCCTGTCCTCTTGAATGTTCTGGGTCATGTGGACCATTCAGGTTGGATGTGCATCAGCTTTAAAACAAGTATTTATCCTGGTTGTCGTGGTTACTGATAAGCAGCTTCAATTCTGCTGATAACAAAAAGAAGAAAGAATTAAAAAGAGGAGGGGGGCTGAAAACATAATTTGGTAATATGACGAAGCCAAGAAGAGGAATTAAATCACATTAAACAAGCCAATTGTACTGTAAATGGCTCTGCCTCTGTATTTGCTTTTAAATCATCTAAGGCTCTAACATGGCAGCTGCTTCAGTTTTAACAAACAAACAGTAAAAATCCTTTTTAATAACGAAAGGAAATAATGATATACTTTGCTTTAGCTGAATTCAAACATAATTTAATTTTTCCTGAGGTGAGATTTGCACAGGGAACAATCAGATAATAAGTGTTATCATCCTCATAGACAAAACTGAACCAGCACTTTGCAATTCAAAGTGCTATTTAATGCACCATTTTCAGCAATCTCTGAACACCATCCAACATACCACTGAACTACGCTTCAGTACTTACACATAAAGCCTGATCCTGCAAATACTGAGTATGGGAGTTTTGCTACAAACACAAGGACTTCCACTGTGGCTGTAGCTGAGGTTACACATTCCCTAAAGAGCATTTGTGGGGGGGGGTCACATCCAGTAATTTTTCCTACAACACCTTCTCATCATCTTTTTATTGTTACTATTATTATGATTATGTGTCTTGGTCTGCCTTTCTTCTCAAGTGTAGCACTGCACAGAGGAAATACTGGAGAATTAAAAACTCTGCTCTTGCAGAGAAACACACAACCAGAGCCACTGGCAAGAGAGGGGCACATATTTTTGCAGCAGTGACAATTAGATGCTGGAACAACATGCTCAAGGACACAACAGGTTCCCCAATCCAGTGCTCAAGACTGAATCTTTTTTTCTCCTAAAGATATTCTCAGGTCCAATGAGTTTTAAACTTGTGGTTTGATATTTGCCCGCTGTGCGGAAGAGGTCCATGACAAATCCATACTTGCTGGGGAAGATTTTAAGGCACAAAAAAAGGGAGGAAAAATGGAAAGCCACTGAGAGGTAAACTGGTTTACTGGGCTTAATATCAGAGTAACTGGGTCTCCTGCCATCTTCTCTCTCTTTCACCTTTGCACACCATTCCAAACACAAATGAGAGCAAAGCACGCGCAGCCCTACTTATAAGGGACAGTTACACCACCTCTTCCACACAGCAGAATCAACCGCCTTCATTTTCCATTGCCCCCAAAAGCGTGAGTCAAAAGCCTTATCTTGGTGTTTCACATGGGGCCCTTTCACTATCATTCTGAAAATTCGGAGGAACTGTGCCCTCCTCGAAATAGTAACGGCAGAAGCTGCCGGCCCCAGAGCTGTGACACGATGGGTGAAGGGTGGAAACGGTCCAGTGATTTAAACAGTCGAGCTCTGCTTTTGACATTTATGCCCTCTTTGAAACCCTTAATGAAGTAACAACGCTGTTAATTCTTGCAGGGTATTTAGTACACATAAAAACTGCATTATCTACTATTTACAATTTACTACACACAACCAGTATCTGGCTCTGTATAAAAAACCCACACAAGCTCACTGTAACCCTCCGCTCCCTAACCATACTGCTGATTTCTTTGACACATGGAGAAGTGAGAATAATTACATTTTACTGAGTGCGTCTCATTACACTGATTTAAGTAAGATTTCCAAAGCTGCAAAAACATGCTTTTCCAATTTCATTTGTTTCTAGCAATTCATGCTGAAGATGGTTAGTAAAACCTTCAGAAACCATCATCAGTATGGACAAAAATTGTACCCATCTCATGTGGACATTTGACAGAGGGATAATAGGTCTAGAAACACCACAGTCAGACATTGCTTTTCTATTTAATGTTTCCTTCTGTGCCAAACATAATATAACAGACAAGTGTTAGAGAGACATGCAGGGGGGAGCCTGAATAGAGAGCTTTAAAAGAGGTCCTTAATAGAGAAGCTGTATGCTTAGTCTTCAACAATATTCAATGGCAATTTATTTGCAGCCATTTTCTCATGTAACCTTTCACACAGGAGCAGGTAAGATAAAGCACAAGACAATTTGTCAACTGCCAGATATGAACAAAAGAAACCATTTTTAATAAGCTTCAGCGGCCCCTTCTATTTGTTTTGCAACACGTTAATAACTTTTTTGGAAGCCAATCAAAGACAAGACGAGAAAAAGAAGTCAAGCTGGGAAATAAAAACCACAGTTAAAGAATTTTACAGATAAACTTGTGTTATCATCTGCAGTGTAATAATGCTTAAATCCAGGAGTGGCACAGACTTAGAATTAGGATGATGTCATTTCTTTAAAAAAAAAAAAAAAATTGCCATTACAAAAAAGCTAGCACCATATTTTTTTTTCCAAGAACTTGCTGTTCTTTGTCTCATCCCAATGTAGGGCATACCTGTTCCCCAATACAATCCTACTGTGGCTCCCCTCCTTTGTGGTAACAAGGTGAAACTCAGTGTGTGGACTATGATGAGGAAAGGCCAGCTGGGAGTTGCCAAACTGACCACTGACCCAACTTCCCCACACCACACTCCCACAGCTACTTGGGGAGTCTCACCTCCTAATTCAACTTCTTATGTTGCACCAAATAACCCCCAAATTGTTGCTCTGAAAAACAAACAAAATGTAGCTTCAGTAGCTGTTACAGGTATATGAGTAAGGCTGTGGTCGCTCATTTAATCTAATTTTACATCACAACAAAGTAGACTCAGGCTGAAGGGGGTGTAAAGGACAAGGGAGCTAATGTAGTCCCTTGTCTAGGATATGAGGACTAAAAACTAAGTGACATGCAGGACAAGATGAACAAACCAACAGTGCTGAAGTTCAGCAATGCCAGAGCCTTTCTGCATGACCAGGGTCATATCATTAGGTCATTCTGTGGCACAGCTTCATTTCTGTGGAAAAGGAATTAGTCGCAGGCATGTGAGAGCTTGTGGGCCAGCTGCTTCTGATCCCTTCCCCTTCCTGCAGGCACAAGAGGAGGTGTGGAGAGCCTCCTCAAAATGGTATCTACTGATACCTGCACCAAAAAGGTTTCTGCAGGGCTAAGGTTCAATTGTTGGTCCAAATGCTCATACAAGCCCTCAGTCCCATTTCTACGGGAAGCATCTTCTCCTACGGAAGAAAAGTCAAAGTGCCCAAGCAGGGAGGCATCAAAATCCTAGCAACATACACTGAAAAAATCTGATTAAGTGTTAAGCAATTTCATTAACATTATTAAACCGTAGAAAATTCCCTTGGAAAATTTCACACAGGCTTTCCCGTCTCGCTGCACATTACTCATGGCCTGAGAGACGTGTGAGGAGCAAATGGAGAGAAATAAAGTTTCTCTCCAGTCAATTTGGACTGAGTCCTAGTCTCACTGGTAGAAAGACCAGGCTTGTGGGCTTCATTGAGAACAGGGCTGGGTCCTTTGAACTAGATTATTATGGCATCTGTAAGAGAGGTACAAAAGTATATGGTGAGAGAAGATGCACTGGAGAACAAAAGGAGGTGCCGGTCAGATGACAACCCTCCTCGTAATGATGATAAAACTCCCAGACTTAGTAGACACATACTTGTAGAGTTTAATATCCTACCCCCAAAACTAGATTCTGCCTTCTAAGGACTTTGCAGAGGAGCCTGTTACCTGGTGAGGGGAAAGAACATAAGAATTTGCTCTTCAAGAAAAGAGGAATAGCCATCTGGATAAGAAAGAGCTCCCTGCAATGGGAACCTACCAGCCCAGCCCCACATTCCTCCTGAGAACTAATACAGGATTTCTCTTCATCTTCTGCATGACCAGGAAACTATTCCTGAAGGAGAAGCTGTGCTACCTGAATTATCTGAAAAGGCCTCAGGTGGAGGCAGGGTGAGAAAGGATTTCAGGACAAGTTTTGCCTATGAGCTGAGGAGAACAACAAGTATCCTCCCACTCTTTTCTCCAGGCAAACTCTCTTTCCAAGTTTTCAGTGAGAGCGTCAGGCTCCTGTGCCCAGGAAGGGCCTGGCAGAACACTGCCATTCTTCCAGAAAACACCAGGCGGCTTGTCCTCAGCTCCCAATGGGCTTCAGTCCGATACCCAGCAGAGAGGAAGGCTCCCAAGTACAAAACAATCCTAACATACTATCTACTAGTCTGGAGCGTGCTATAATAATAGATAGCACCATCTATTTCAAAGCACTTTAATGGATGCTAATTAGTCCCCAGGGCATTCCTATGAGGCAGGTAGATACATAAGTATTATTTCTCCTCTTTTACATATGAAATAACCTCATATGAAATAACCTCATCAGAGATGTTCTGACTTGCTTGAGGCCACCAAATGAGTCACTGAGCTCAGTCTCAGCAGGTCCTGGCTCCCAGACCTGCGCTCAGACCTCTCAGCCATACCTCTCTCACAACTGCAAAATCTTCATTTCAAACGTGGAGGGCAAGAGGAAAGAAGATCAAGGACAGGTGATAACACTGGGAAAAAATACTCTCTGGGAAAGGAGCTTCCAGAAGAGTGACAAAACAGCCTTGTATCTACTGCATGCTAGATACCAAATCTAGGGCCATGAGAAGGATGAAAACCACACCGATACAGAATTGTAAGTTTTTGTTACATATTCTTTTTGAGCAGTCACCATTATTTATTGTGATTTGTAACTACCACTAATGTTAGTTAAATGGTTTTAGAGTCCTAATTTCTAGCATGACCACAAGTGATAAAGAATGTTCAAGGGCAGCAGGCAGCAGTCCTGGACACATAGAATATATATGCTTAATACATACATGTAAGTTACGTGCCCACACCCACAAAGTTACACTGGCGTGTTGTTCCACGCTAGAGGCCTTTGTGACTTTAGATACTGCGCTGCCCTGGCAGGCAGGACCACATCAACGATGGTTTCTATGTCTCTTTGGGAAAAAGGAGGAAATGGTTTCAGCCACGATTCATGAACAGCCAGAACTCGCAAGACACCAGGTATTAAATGGCACACACGTCCCTGAACCAACAGCTTCCGTATCTCCCACTACTTACCCCTCTTGACCAGTGCAGGGTGAGCTGGGCAGATTATGGCCTGAACTTTTAAGACTCCAAATCTAGTATACACGTTTTTCACATTCCTGAACATGGCTCCCAGTGATGCCTACCATTTCAGCCCTCAGCACCCATCCCACAGACTTCTCATGCGCCCCATGGCCACACTGCATCCCTGGTGCCTCCAGGCTCCTCCTCTGTGCCATAAGTGGTGGTGATCACCATGCTGGTGATCTACCACACACAGGATCCCCGTGGAAACGGGAAAGTAACAGTACTGACCGTACAAGTCCCACGTTTCCTAGTCCAGACCCCCTTGTCAGCGCGTTTCTGACCCTCAGCTACACAATTAAGTGAACTAGGGCCCCTGAAAAAGTGAATGCAGTATGCCAGTCCTCTGGAACGTTCATTACTTGTTTGTGCTAAAAATAATCTCAATTTTTGCTTCTATAGTATTCAAGGACCAATTTCCAGCAACTACAGGCTACACAAAACATTGCTTATTTTTCAGAGGGAAAAAAAAAATTATTTATGCAGTGCATTATCAATCTCAAATGGTGATGTTTAAGCACAAGTTTGATCAACTATATGCAGCATAATATAGCTGCTTTGCATTTTGATTCCTTTATTTATAGACCATGGCAAATTAATAACTCAAAAACGTTGTTTCAGGCAAAGTAATGGACACACAATAAAACTATTCATTTCCTCAAAGGTCACTCTAGGAGAAGCATACATTGTTTAGAAGCCTACCAACAATGCTATTGTTCCAAAGAAAAGTGAAAATATATAATGAGCAGTTAGTGCCTATATCTGCATCGGAGACCCTAGGCTAATTTAAAGTGCAATCTTAAGGCAATCAATCATACTCTAAAATTACTTCATTTTCCAAACTGTTTACACTTTTTAAGTTACAAATCCACTTTCTGCTATTTCAACTCACGATTTACAGCTACAGATTTAGCCTGCCTTGGCGTGCCGCCAGCCGCTAGTCATGAGGGAGCTAATGATCTGAACAGATCAGTGTTTTATAATGGAGAAAAGCGCATGTAAATTTCCAGCATGTCTGCAAGTAATCAAGGCATGCTGACTATAAATGAGGTGGCCTCACATTTATTTTAGGAGAAATATCTTAAAGCCCCACTTTTTATCCGGGCCAACAACAACAAAAAATATTAAAAAAAAAAAGAAGTCCTTTTTAAAAGGTACTCCAAGATTATTCCAAATGATTCAAAATGAAACTGCTAGGCAAACAATATGCTAAAGAATAGTACAATAGCTAATTTCCTTTAGTGTTTCTATCTCAACCAGATCATATCCTTATCATGGCAAGCTGGAACATTAAACTCTCTAGTTCATGGAATCAAAACACAAGAGTGCTTCATATTACATTATAGAAAAATGAGCCATTCCCTACAAACAAGGTCAGATTTCTGGAATGCCAGAGGTCTACATTTAAACAGAGCTGGGAGGAGGGGAGGCTTTGCCCACTCCACTCTCTAAAAAGCAGGGGGAAACTAGACCAGCAATTTAAATTTGTTTTAATAGCCAAAATGGTAGAAGGAGAGCAAGAAGTCTCTTGGGACATGATACTTGAATTAAGTATGATTTTTATTGTTTCATTACAGTTGCATAGCCAAATAATGACTTTGTGTTACTGTACAAATAATGCTGGATCCTCATTTTGTAGCGGAAATAATTACTCTATTCTATCATTTTCTGCTTACCATCAACCTACACCCCCCTCCCCATGTAGGCAATGGGCTGTGGCAGGTTTGGGGCCAGACCAAGAAAAGTTTCAGATTTTCTCCTGTTTTTAAAGGCGATACCAAGGAGGCATATTCTGACCCAAAAGTGGCTTTAAGAATGGAGCTATAAATATTCCTGTGTTGTACTTCATGAAATTCAATCCTTCATGATGGATATTTCTGTTATAACATTATTACAAGCCTAAACTCAATTGTATAATTGGATAGGGCCAGAAACAATAAGCTGGCATTGCTTTGTTACAGTATACTACACAGCTTTAAAATACCTGTAATCATAAATCAACATAATTATTTGAAGTTCTGTCATGAAGCAGAACAGGAAAAGAAAAATTAAAATAAACTAGCTGGTAAAGAATCTCGATTTACTTCCTGGAGACTGAAAATTTTCACTAGCTTTGAGGCTCACCACCACAACAACCCAGAAAGTCTTTCTCCTTTCTAGGTTGCCTTGAAAGGCACCTCCTCCACAAAGATTTTGCTTCCTTACAGATTTCCAACACAACTGGTGGGGTTGTGCTGAGGAATGCTGCTAGTCTGTAGTACCACGGACGCGTCTGCATTGCAGTTGTTGAGACCAGGGAAACAGGGCGCCCAGGCTGGAGGATACAAAGCCATCCGAGCTCCCCAGGGCCAGCCAAACACCTGGTGGGCCATGGGTTCAGGGGCCCAGTATTGGCCGTCGCTGCTGGCACAGTCGGTCATGCTAGAAGCCCTGGAGGGATATAGCTGAGGTCCCTCCTAGTTGTGGAAGCAGAGTCAACCGAGCTTGTTTTTGTCCCAGCTTGTGAAATATTTTGCTGCTCATCCACACGAAATAATTTACTAACTCCTCCCTGATCTCGCTGCACTTTTTACCTCCCCACAGTCAGGATCAAAACTAACTAACTGACTCTTTCTTGCTCTTTTTCAATCCCCAGGACATATAAGCAAGATCTGAGGGGCAGCTTTGACAGATAGCCCCTGGATTTGAAGAAAGTTTGCTGCCTGTTGGTTTGCTTTTAACGATGGCTAAGCAACTGCCATTGGAACTGGCCCTCGGGAGACCATCGCCCAGCTGAGGCAGAGGACCGGGCAGAGGTGAGCGCACGTGCCCTCCAGTGCCTCCCTGCAGAGTATGGAAGCACCATGAAGTGCTCTGGGACAGACTGCATTGTGCGGCTCCAAGAGGCAAAAGCACTGACAGTGGCTCCAGCATTTCTTCCCTTCCCTCACCTACAGTTATGCAACAGTTCTCCAAATCTCATCTCCGCCTACCTTCCAGTCATGCAGAGTTTTATGCTCACTGGAGGCACTGGGCTACAGCATGACTGAAATTAATATTAAAACGCAAATTCCTCCTACAACTTCACTGAAAAAAAAACAACGCTGCATTCATTGGATGGACCTATCCAAGAACCTTCTTGTTCAGGTTTTCTTGCTGCTATTATAGTTTCTTTAAAATCTCTTTTTCTCCCTTCTTTCACTATTGATCTTCGTAGGTCTCAAACAATGTATCTTATTACTTCTGATACTTACGCCAAGAATGCTACATCTTTCATGAGGACATTCTTTTGGTCAAGTGCTTTACGGGTATCAGAGCCCAGCAACATATACGGTTGTGCGTATACACACACACATACACATATCCAGTTTCACCATAGATGACTACATGTATATTTACACAGAATAAATTATACAACTACTATAGTATGATTAAAAAAACTCACTTTCTTGAATTCTCAACTTTTACTCTCATACACTGCGATACTATAAATTGAAGAAGTAGCTGAACATAGGTAAGACCTGAATTTCCTTGGTCAAAGATAAGAGGAAGAAAACCCCCCCTCTCTTTCAGTGTATCTAAAAGAAGAAAAAAAAGGGTGAACAAAGAGGTTTGGGAGGAAGAGGCAAGTCAACTCAAGCTCAGCAAACATTTCTAAAAGATAAAAACAAGTATAAATAAAAAGAGGATATATAAATAGGTGATGTGAACAATTCCCAAGAACAAAAAAGCATTTGATATCATCAGAGTTGGTGTCACAGGGTGGCTATTAACCAGCATAAACATTCATTTTCAGTCCCACTGAGTCACCCAGAAAAGCTGGCTCTCAAATAATGAGGCTGATGGAGCCTGAGATCCAGTTCTACTTTTCTTTACTCCAACTTGGAACTGTTGCACAATTACGATACAGAAAGTCAGGATACGATAAACAGAACTGAAAAAGGGAAAGAAAACAATTTTTTCCCCTACAAGTCAGGTTCAGTGCTTTTGCCTATTAAAGTAACCAAATATGTTTCTCTCTGAAATCAAAGCCAAAAGGCAGCATGCCAGGCACAGTTAACAGATAAATCAATGTTCCTAAAGGGCGGGCTTTTTTGTTTAGGGGGGTTTCTGCCTGACAACAATCTTGTGGCAAGCAAACAGAACACCCACCACACATCTTGTCAATCTACTCACATGAAACGGGGAAGGAAACGTGAATACTTTTGAAGATTCAGGCACTGTTTGGAAAAACTTCATGTTCTAACCTCCCTGTCAAAGGTCATGGTCTTCATAACTATGAAGTCTGCAGCTATTGTAAAGCCCACTGCATATAACGTGTAATTGCAGTAAATTTATCACTAAGGTCACTGTATACTAGCTGGGAGTTTGTAAACAAGAATGAATCACAGGTCTCATTTTTGTGTCCCTTTCAAACTGGAAGACCTAACAGTTTCCTGTTCCAAGATACAAAATAGTATTGCTTCTATAAACCTACTCAGGTCTCCTTGCCAGCAGTTTCCATTTAATTAAACTGACAGCAAAACAAGGCCCTTGCTAATGTGATCCAGACCAGTTTGCCTTCAATGTAAATTCTCAGGCATGAAATTACATCTGAAACAGACACAATAATCCCTCTATATCTTAGTCATAAGTTTAATCTATACTAAAATAACATTTTCTTTGTCTATATTGAAGTCTGTTTCAGAATTCAGTGATCTTTTCTTCTTTCTCCAGATAAAGTTCAGGGCATTATTCAACTTCCATTCACCTTACAGTTGATTCAGAATTTTCTTCTTGCCTGTAATTTATACATTCATTGTTGGTTTCTAGGTCACGGGTAGCAAAATGATCTCACATGGGAGAAACCAGATTCGGGACCTACTTCATACTTTCACTTTCTGGAAACGAAATAGGCTGGTAACACTATAAAACTAGTTCACAGCTGCTTAAAGCCATCTAACTTGTCTAAGCTAACAGCCTGATCTTTCACACAGACCTTCGGGTCAAACAGCTCTAAAGAAGCAAACTGATGAGATTTATAGGTACCGTCACTAAAATGAAGGTGAGGTTGGTTGTTTGTTTAATGACCCATAATATTTCATTCTCATCTAGTCATTATCAGTACTCAACTGATGCGCTAATTCCTACAAGAACAGAATATGTAAAGGAATAGTTACTTACTGCACAGTAACCACGGTGTTCATGATGAGCAACTCAGTAAATTGGAGGGTGCGTTTATGCCAGACGCATGTGAGATGGGAACTTCTGAGTGATGCAAAGCATTTCATTCTCAGCTCATGGGCTTCCTTCTCCTGAACCAGCACAAACTGGGGATGCTACAACTCCAGCAAGTGATAGCAGAGGGCTTTGAAAACCAAGGAGGGACAGTATCCAGAGGGTAAAATCTTGGAAAGTTACTATTAGTAGCAGAAAGACAAATAACTGATCTTTTCTTACTCAAGCCAGTGTGTGCCACAGCCTCACTGTGACTGTCAAGCCACACCTTTCCACTTGAAAGGACGAAGAAGCTTTATCTTTGCCAGTTAAACAGAGATTGAAAAGACACTCTCCCAAACTCCCGATCTCGCAGCCAAGTCCAGGAACAATACTGGAGAAGCTGCTCTTCCTTGCTGCTCTGTGGATTCCTGATACTGGAACAGTACATCACCCAAGCAATGCTTCAACAGTCTCTAAGCTCAATGGGAATTACACGACAACTTAGCCAGCAACATGCAATGATACATCTGGATGTGTATTTTGAGACACTGTGGCAGGATGGGCTGAGCTTCAGAGTGCCTAGCAGTGACTGTCACCTCAACATTTTGATCCTGATAAGGAAAATCAAGTCTACTATGTGCAAAAAAAAACCCCCAAACATTTCCTCTGATGCCAGCCATATAGGTAAACTAGTTATTTTAAAAGGAAATCTTGAAGCCACTCTAAAAGCAGACTTTGGGTGAAGTTTTAGCACCACCACATCTTCACAAAAATCTGTATAGGCGAGTTCAGATATAGGTACCTGAAGCTCTTGTTTTCTGGCCAAGTTGACAGATGAGGTGGTGTAAGAGAAAGAGCTGCAAAGGAACCTGTGACAAAATGGAATGAAAGCACAACTTACTCCAAGAACATGACATCTTTGTTATCCTCAGTAGACCTGGTCATCTTGCATTGCCAATGTCAAAAACTGCTTCCATTTAGATGAGTAATTCCCATCTCTTGTTTACATTCTTAAGTACAACATCTGCATTTTCTGACCATGGAGGGAGTAGTCAACAGCTATGAGGACAGTACTCATAAAGGTACCTGTTATCCCTACAAGTCTGCAAATGGGGGCAGCAATGGCAGGGATTTACTGTAGCTCTGTTGCTGGTACCATGATGCCTCTTCCTCTTAGACAGAGATATCAAAACAGTTCCTGTCACAAATAAAACTGAGGATTCACTCTGGTATAAATCTGATCTCTGTGTTCAGGCTGTCACACATGAGAGGGTTTCTTGGCTTTAGCATCAGCAGTCATTGGCATGGAACCGGTGTCACTTCATCTGGTAAAAGGGAATGCACAGGACAAAAAGTTGCTGCTGTAGCTATCCTCCAAGAAGCCTTGTGTCCTATTTTGGTTTGAGCAATCTGACTAGTGAACCAACTGGGAAATGGAGATGGTAGGAAATTTTTATGGATAGCTGGGGCAAAGATCTGTAGGACACACACAAAACTCCAGTCCTACATGCAAGCCACACAGAAAAGCTCTGAAAGGCAAGGAGCAACAAAACAGAAACTGCAGTCCCATTTTTCCTATGAACACCATCCATTCTGTCATGTCTTGATAACCTTCAGGGATGAAGACAAAGTACCCTGTCAGTGACATCAACATCAGAACATTCCTTACACCGCCTGGCACACTCAATATATGGTGGGATTGAGCCCAAGGACTTCTGTTTCCTAAGAGCTTGTGCTCCTGCTAGAGATGCTATGACCATAAGAAGCACACCTGACAAAACCACGTAAAGACAAGAGCAAACTGAACCACAGCCTATTTTCCAAGTTTTTCCTTACCCAACCAAACATTTGCAAAACCTTAGCTACATGCCCAAGTAAAAATACCTGCTGCCCAGGAAATGTTGCATGACTTTAAGTAAGAAATTTGCCACATGCCCAGCAAGGTATAAACGACGCTTTTAGGCAAATGCATTAAAAATGTTTTCAGAGCCTGGATAATAACATTTCCAAGTACTGTTGTCACAAACTTCCTCTTTAAATAAGAACTTTAATTGCACTGTTTTCCTAAAAAGCAGAAAGTGAAGTGCTTATTTAAGAAAACCAGCCATACACTAAGTAAAGTAGTCTGACATCCTTGGGGAAAAAAAAAGAAAATTGTTTGTGCAGCAGAAGACAATGGTCAGTCACTAGCATGATCAGAAATCATTACAGGTCCTTGTGGCAACTGCTGTACTGCTTCACTGTTCGTGAAGGTCTCTTGTTTTACAAAACAACACTTAAGCATTCTCCTGGTAAAAGGCATGTACACCTTTTCTGACTGTTATACAGACTTTATCTACAAGATGATGAGGGGAAAAGGGTCTAATACAGAATAGCAGCCTTTGCTTATCTCTGGTTGTTCAGAATTGGGTCCCTGTGCTTTCCCAAGCCAACAGAGATGGGGCGTAGAGGTACTGCTTTGAGCCAACACCATACACAACTGGCCAGAGATGAGGGAATGACTTTTCATATTAACTTATATGGATTTGCTGACACGTCTGATCAGTTAAAAGTCTCTCAACAAGAGAGAGAAGCTACCAGTAGAGTTTCCCCTGCAGAGGGTGAAGAATAAATGCTCATATTCCATTTGTGCGAATATATTGGGCTCGTGTTATCAAACACATGAATCCCTGTCCACACTCCCTCTGTTTCTCCTGCACACCCTGCCATCAAAATAGCAGGGACAAAATTGGCCTCATTTCCTGTGTATTTCATATAGACCTAAATGTTCTTAAGTATGTTGTCAGAGAGTATATTTTAAGGCTGCTGCGCTCACATCTGATCTGCTACTCTGTGCTTTCAAGATATTAAACAGGCTTTACCCAAAAAATCTCATGTTTTGTGCCTTGGAATCACATGGTATCTGAAATCACCAAAGGCTAAATCCTGCACCATTCACATTCACTATATCCAAGTCAGAGGGCCCAGGTCTAACAATAAAGTGAAAACTGAGCACCGAAGTTCCCTGCAGGGAAGGCTAACAAAAAAAAACCCCAAGCCACACACACCAAAAACCCCCCAGTGGCAAGGTAGAGAAGCATCCCTTATTGCCATCTCCAGCAGTCCTCATCACCACTCCCATTCCAGCTTTGTACCACCTCTCTCTTGATCCATCATTGAAGGATCAAAGCTGGATGTCATGGTGGAGTGTGGCCTTGGCACTGACCTTTTCACACGTCTCAGGCTAGTCTCGAGCCTACAGAAAATTGCACTAACCACCCAAAACCCAAGTGGGATGATTATCCCGGAGGCTCTTTCCTGTTGAGGGATATAATAGCTGGGTAGGAAAAACAAAACAACTCACTCTCTCTCGAAGTTTTTCGTGGGACCCGATTCTCCTGCCGCTCACACTGCTGCAAGGCTTGCTAGTGAGCGTCACATCAGCAAGCCTAAGCCCATGGTAGGAGAATGAATAGTTACCACAAGAAAAAGAAAAGCTCCTTCAAGTTTTCCCTACCTGAGCTGGAAGGCTCCCACACAGGAGTGGAGCAGGCAGCTGATGGAGCTGAACACTTCTCAAGGGAGCAAGCCCCCTGCCCTCATTCAAGCTGACCAGTGCACTGAAATACCAGGAGCCTACCACACAGAAAACTGCAGGGTCTAATCTTTGATGTTTTACAATAGCACAAAGACAACATATAAAACATTCAAGAAAAATTGTGGGAAATGCGCCAGCATTCCCTTTGGACATGAAGCCTTTTTTAGCCAAACCACTATGATTTTTTTTTTTTTTTAGTGACTCATACAAATGGATTCTGGATTAAGGTTTAAAAATGGGATACTTTTTTCTTCTGTTCCTAGGTTCACCTCAAGACGTGAATGAAAAAATAGCAGTAAGAATATTAGGCTGGACTTACATTCACCAACAGACACTAAATAAGGATCTACTATATTTGTAAAGCTTAGCTGAAGTTTCAATAATATAATACTGAAAATGCAGTTCCTCCTGAAGTCAGGCTGGGCAAGGATCATAAAACTATAAAAAGATACTTTGTCCCTAAAGATTGCAAGAAGCTAATCATTAGCCACCCGTTTATAGTGTTTACCTTTTTATTACATTATTCTGGTATTTTTCCTTCGCGTGGACCTACTCCTTATTTCTACCATATGGGTAACAAAAAAGATCCACTGCCTCTAGGCAAAGTGTTTTTAAAGACAAAGACATTTGCTGAATTAAAAACAAACATACAAACAAAGTGTACATAAATTTGTGTTTGACTACTGCTGGGCATCTGGAATGGCACACATTTTCTTTGGAAAATTTTTCTTCCAGTTTTTTATACGACAGTAAAATATGTACCCAGCAGCAAACCAAGAGAACTAAATTTAAAACGCACTTTCAGACCACTCTTTCATTTTTTTCTTTTTAACTTCTCTTTTCCAAGGCGAGAGGGGAGGAGGGAGCTTGTACCGATGTTCTGAAGTACTGTAAGTTCTTTTGCCTTTTAACAGAAATATGTAAACAAGGTGTATGACTGTAGGGTAATGTTCTAGTCACAAAGCATTCAAGAGCCAGAGTGAAGCTATTTAAAGAATGGAGTATTCAATTCCTGAGGCCAGATGCTAGTATAAATATGAAACTATGTTCACACTGCAGATTAAATTATTTTTAGTTTCTGCATTTGAACTGCCAAAATTATTTGGGCTGGGTTTTTTTTTACTGTACCACACAACTTATGGGGCTGCATTTTTATGTATCTGAACAGACAATTAAGAACACAAGCATAAAAGGACTTTTTCAGCTATTTTTTCTATGCAATAAAACTAGAAGTGTATAGTGACAAAGTGCCACAAGTAAGGGTCATTCAGGGAGTAAGAAAACTAAAAATGAAGATGAACTGAAACATTCAAAATTCTTGAAATAGATTTTTATAGTAACTTATAATTTAATTTTCATCCCACAAAGCTTCTAATCTGGAAATACTCAACGTGAAAGAAAAGTGGAGACTGTGGTTTTAAAATAATTAAAGAGAAAAACATGTATTAAAATCGCATTACACCATCTACTGGGTTTGCCACGAGAGTTCACACAGATATGGCTAAGAACATCAAGTTAAAGTCACTAGTAATTAGCTAAAACAAATAATCAATAATCTCATGACCTTGCCATAGCAAAAACATAGGCAAATTCAAGAGAAACAGAATGAAATAAACTAGCAGTGATCAAAGCAAATCCAGGCTCAGTGACTAGCTGGGTGAGGACCTACCACTGACACACACTAAAGCCTAAAGTCACCTACAAGGCTGCCAAGAACCCCCATCTTGCTTATGACCACTTCACTGTTGTTATTTTTACGGTCCTGTAATTATCTTCTCTTTGCTTCATCAGCTGACAAGGATGGAAGGTCCAGGATCTATCTCAAGGACATGATTCATCTGCTGATATCAAGGGGTTGGTAACAGGAATCATGTGGAAGGACATCAACCAAGTCACCGACCCTTCCCACTGCAAATACCACAGATGCCCTGGAAGGCCTGGCTGTACAGCCAGGAGCATAAACCTGAGAGAAGGATGAACAGAAAGACTGCAGCTTGGTCAGTCAAGAGACCTCCTGCAACACTAAGGAATGTGGAATTACTGAGCAGACTTGCTCTGCACCATGCTGAACATGCATATTTTGCCAATGACTTACAAGAAGGATGGGGCCAGTAACACCGTACAGCTGGCTGGGGGCAGAGGCTAGGAGGGGAAGGGGTCCTGCAGCGCCAGGGCTAATATCGAGATGTGTGAATCGACACTAAGTACCTGCGGAGACTCTGTCACCACCCCAATTCAGGAAGGCAGGGGACAGCAGGCTTAATTACAAACAGGTGACATGGGACATGCTGAAAGCTGAACGTGCTCTTGAATATCACGTCAGGTTCAGCCCCAGTTCCTAATTAACTGTTCTTATCGGGCACAGATCTGGTATCACAACAGCGAAGCCTCCTCTCGGTGGACAGGCTGACAATCCCAGCCTTCACTGGGTATTTACAACACACTTTTAAAATGCATTAGCTTGCACTTTAAAGAAACCTGGGACCAGAACATCTGGACTTTGGTTGTTTTGGTTTTTAGTAATAAGCGGGGGGGGAAAAAAAAAAAAAAAAAGATGCAGCTGTGGCTAAAACATTCAGGAACACCACAGCTACCTTGTCATCCTTTACCTATTTTCCCTTCACTAGCCTCACTCACAGGAGAAGAACAGGACATGGGGGAACTTGGAGGAGGACGAGAGAGAACGTTTCCCACCTTTTTCTTAAATTAGATTTTCGATTTGTTATAGGATCCTTGAATTGTACATGTGGGGATCTGTTCCACTCATGCCACACATGCATAACTCCCCTTGGCACTAATGGGAATGACAAATGTGTTGTGAGAGGAGAATTGCCCCCTAAAACTGCAGGAGTGTGAACAAGGTTGTAAATATATCTCAAGGTTCTGGTAACATTAGAAACCAGCCTAGCGAATTTCTCATGGTTTATTATGATATCACCAAATCCCCTCTATGCATTCATAGCCTTGTAATTCACAATTATTCTGGGTCCATAAATGTTTTTGGCATCTGAATGTAGAACTGATACTATTATTTCACATATTATGGTACTGTCCGTGAATGCTAAATTTATTCCAGCAGAGACTCCTGGAGTTCATTCATCAGATATTTTATGCTACTGTTCTTTTAATGATTCATTTATCCTTAGTAATATTTGTATTCTGAAGTGTGGCGTCTCCAGCCGACAGCACAATGCTCTGCTGAATTATCTTTTTCTTTCACAGCATAACAGAGTAGAGCACAGTCAAATTGAAGATGGCCTTTAGTACACTGTCAGAACAATACTGCTTACCAAGCATATCCAGACACATTTCTCAAACCACATGTAATGCTCTGGCTGCCAACATGCTCATAAAGTCATTAACCAGCATCTTAAAATGAGGGTGTGATACATGTATTTAAATGTTTAGGAAAATCAAATGTGTGCTCTTCTAGAAGCTTATTTTGAATTTCAGCTTCTACATGTATCAATTATGCAGCAGTGTGCAGATGTAAAAATTCACCTTGATTTTTCACAAGCTGATAAAAATATACACCTGCTAAAATAATACCCATTATCTATCACCAACACAAGCTTCTTTATGGTGTTAACTATTTGTCCTTCACAATGTAACAGAGGAAGAGAGACCCAAGCTGAAGGTTTACAGTGCTGAGGATTCATTTTTTTACAAGCAATTATTATTAGCAGTAAAATTAAGGAGGAACTTATTTTACATGGTACAGATTTTACTAAATGAAGTAAATAAAGGTTACGCCACAAGGCTCTCCACCACAAAACCTACCCGGTAAGTTTCAATTCATGCTGTTAGGTTTTTTAAATATACGCTTTCTCTGTCACCCACTCCAAGAACTGCACTCCCATTTATACATGGGCTAGGTTTAACTATTCCCTTCCCAAACACCCTCATCCATCAATGGCGTCATCATGCAAGGATCACCAAGGCAGCAAAGATAAGCATGAACCGAATTAACCTAAATAGATTAAGCACTCAGAATTTTGATACCAGGAGTCTTAAAACTCAGTTTAACAAGGGCAAGGATGCCAGAACCACAGTGTTCTCCTGTGTACCCATACAGCCCCTCTTGGTGCTCACAAAGGTGACAGACAATGCTGTGGGACATCCCTGCACTGCCCATGTTGGGAAGGTGGGTTCGCTACTGCCCACTCAGCCGCTGGAGCCAAGCCCCTTCCAACACTCCTGTCCAGCACCTTCCTTTTCTTTGTAGCCTACCCATGTTCTACCTCCCCTTGCCTGCCCAAACAAAGCTCCACCTCAGTAAACTGAGGGCCCATCACCTGCGGCTGCTGAGGTCCCCATAAATGCTGACATGGCCTTTTGCTGGCATTACAGCCTCACATAGCTTGAGGGATAGCCCAGCTTTTGCTCCTGATTTTGTGAAAAGAGGAGAAAAAGAGAGTCTCCTTCTTCAATTTCAGGGGCACAAAGGATGCTTTCTCTGACAAACTTCCATGGCACAAGGTGAGTCATCTACAAGAAGATGAACACTGTATCTCAGAGAACAAGCACTAGCCTTTCTGCCACATGGCAGTCAGAACTGGACCAAGATATTTAGGAAGACAGACAATGACAGGCCTAGCACATCACCGTGTGCCTGTAAACAAAAGGCAAGTCGTCTTCCTAGGCATGGGAGCAATGAAGAGCAACTCGGAAGAGCAACTTAGAAGGGAGGAGATGAATAAGCTGGGTATGGATTTTCTCCTCCACTCTGAAAGGGAACTGAACACCCAGATCTAGCCATGGTGTCAACAGCACCCACAGAAGAGCCTGAGCATCTCAGCATGGCAGCACAGGTCACAAGCCAGAATGATTCATGGAGCTGGTACGCAGACAGCTTCAACTTGATTAACAGAGTGCTCAAAGTCAAAGATGACCACAGGACTCCAAGTCCTGGGCTCTGGCAGTGCAGAATTACAGCACGGGAAATCAACCAGGCAGGAAAGGGAGGACATCCTCATGTCCCACCCAACTATACCACAACAGTATATAGGTGCTTGGTGGGGAAATTCCAGTACTCAGCCAATTTTTGGCTGGCCACGTGGAAAGGATACAACACAGGAAAAACGGCATCAATTATCTATGAGGGACCAACAGCTCTAACCAGCAACCATGGCATACAGAGGAGACCACTGATCACCTCCCTACATAGTGCCGGGCAAGGAAAATGCAGGGACACAAAACAATAGACTTCGCAAAATGGGTCCCCCTGGGACCCAGAAACAATATGGGCAGGGACGGAAACTAGAGGGAAGGCTGGTGAGGAAAAGAGAGCACCCGCTAAAGTCAAAAGTTAAAAAATAAAAAAAAAAAGGCAGACATTGAGATAAAGTCAGATTAAGAGCACAGCAGCACTTCACCAGAAGGCACACGTTTCCAGTTACTGGAACAAAACCTCATGGTCAGTAAGAATTAAATGCAAGATCCAACAGTGACTAGAAGGGAAAAAATCCTGGAGAGCAGACACATGTGTGTTATTACACAGCCTGGCAAGGTCAATCTCGGTGCTAAAAACAGACAAAAATAAAAAAAGCCGTCAAACATTTTTAAAGGGACACTGTCCCACACTGGCTGCTTTGACACCATCTGTGAATGATCCTTATTTTTTATCTACTTATTTTGTAATTATGTAGGCTACTCCTGTTCCAACCAAAGCCTGCAACAAAACTCTTATTGATGGTGCAAACTGCTGCAACTTCAGCTTTAGGAGAACGTGGGGCAGTTCCCTCTAGCTTCACAAGGCAGTAAAATTTAACTCTTCCTCCTCTCGTTTTGCAGCAGTGATTCCTCTCCTGATGTTTCTGAATAGAGCAGAACTGCAATTGCAAATGGCTGTGCTCTACACCAACGACAAAGTGCCCTGTCATACCAATACATAATTGAAAACGCTGACACAGTGACAACTGCTATCAGCACAATTCTGATAATCATGTTAGCTTGCTCCTGCTGCAGAAACTGGTGGGGGTGGGGAACAGGCATTGTGATTTAGGGGCTACCTAGAGAGAAGTTAGGTGGGGTTTTGTTTACAGTTATTGGCAGATCTTCCGCATTTCAAAGAACAAAATACCCACCTCCTCAATTCCCAGGGGCAATGCTACCACCTCCTTTTATAAGATCTCAAAGGCGGGTCAAAGTTTGAGAAGCAATCCAAATTTTATCTCTTTGATAAGGTACGCTTGAAGTTTGAGACGTGTGGTGTTAAAACTTCTTTCAAGAGCCACGAACATATGAGGCTCAACACAATCCAGTGGTGAATGAAAGGCTCCCATAGCCAGTGCTGCATTTCTGTCACCCTCATAGGTTTCCTCTGTAGTGAAGTAGGCTGTCCCGAGAGAAAGGAAGAAATTAACAGCACTTAAATCATCCCAGCATTGCTGGGGCAAACACATGGCCTCAGGAAAGACCAGGTGGCTACAGACAACCTCCCAAGGACCCTACCAACCTCCTCCCAGGAAGGCTGGTGAAGGTTCAGAGGAAAGCAGCAGTGGCTCAAGAGAGAGAGGCAAGTGACAACGGGGAGCCCCAAAACGCTACTGGAGATAGGTCCACCTGCATGAGAAAACAGGAGGTGTTTCTTACAGGATTACTGGTGGTACAGCACACCTAACAACACCAGCACCTTTCAGCATTTAAAAGGCAGCCAGCAATTGAAGCAACAAGTATTAGTTATCTTAAACCAACTGGTTGACAAATAATAATATAAACATTTATCCTGCCCTCTTCATGCACAGCCAGACAAAATTGTCTGTCTGCTCAGCAAATCAGGTTTTCTCCAATTCCAGACATGTTAACACTAAAGGAAAGCAGCCATTCCACCAACAGAAGAAGTAAAACCAAAGGAAGCCTTCCTGCTCCATGGCCTCCCTGAACAGCAATTCCAACAGTGCAGCTCCGCAGCCTGCCGATGCTCTGGTTCTGCTGCAGCAGTGCTAGCATGTGCTAGGAGATGCACAAACACGAAGAAAATGCCAGGCCACAGTCCTTGTTCCCCAAGGGAGCCATGCTCCTCCATTCAGGCTCCATGGAGCACAGCAGACAAGTCATGTAATAGCCTCATCTACAGCAAAAGAGCTGTATCAATTGGGCTGGTTAAAATAAGTTAGAGAGGTCATTCTGACCCACAAGACAAAAACAACACACGGTGCACAAGGGCAGAGAGGGGAAAATAGGATAATGGGACGCTTACAGGAGCTTTATCAAGATCAAAATGGCATTCAGCTGGGGCAATGGGGACAGGAAAGCACAAGGAAGAGGCAAAGAGTGCAGACAAACAGGGAAGAAGGGGTGGGGAACAGAGTTAAAGGCATGACTTAGGCATGAAGTATCCAAAGTAGCTGTATGCTGAATAGCTAACAATTAGTTGGTCAGAAAATTATTGCATCAAGTTAAGCCAGGCGAGCCTGAGCTCAGCAGCACATGACAAACAATGAAAAGGGAGAGTCGGCATCAGTTCAGAACTCACCGCAAGTGTCTGAGCACACTACAGCTGCAGATTATCAGTTTTGATAATATTATAGTTTGACTTCATTACAACTTGATAATCTTCACGTGGAGAAGTCACACATGTTGCAAGGCCACTGGCAAGTGGAATTAGAAGGGCCGTGCAACAGCCCACCAGGGCTGGGCACCATGGCTGCCTGGGCACTGAGGGGTCAACACCTCCCTGCAAGAGAGCTCATCCCCACTCTGCTTTTCCTTCCCAACTCACTGCAATCTGCCATGGATTGGCTGAACTATATGGCAACACAAGACCCAATGAGGAGCTGTGATCTCCCAGGTGAAGACGAGATTGGTAAAGAGAAGGAAATAAGAGGGTGAGCCAGTCCAGCTGCATCCAGCCCCTGCCTGGCAAGCTCTGCTGGAGGGTTCAAAAGAGCTAAGTAGGAAACAACTGCTGGAAACACACCTATGGACTAGAAAAGGCTGGCTGCTAAAACGTAAACCTCAGCTAGAAGTAGTACCTGATGTTCCTGGATTTCGCAAAGAACAAAGTTTCAGATTCTACGCCCCAGAAATGCATGAATGCATGAATGAATGACAACGAAAGACAGGAAAGGACTGATTGCTACATTTTCTTTGGGTTGCCGCTCGCTAGACCCAACAAAAAAGTGGTAACTGCAGCAAAACCCCCTTTGGTAAGCACTGGAACTTGCTCAACCCCATTACTAACACTGCCAGTGCAGCAACGGGAGTGCCCACCATGTAGCAGCCACAACCACTGATTTTGGCATGATAAAGACTCCTAAAGGATGAATAAAAAGAGCGCAAAGACAGTCTGGGGACCCAACCCAGACCTCTGTCATGACAGACCCATGAGCCAGAGGGACAGAGATTGCCCAGCCGAGGCATCAGCTGTTCCCACCACGCTGGCCCGGCACAGGCACTGGGGCCATTTGGTCCTCAGCTAACCGCCGGCAGCACTGCAGCCCAGCCTAACCCAAAACAACAGAGACAGTGAGCACTAAATTCAGTCATTTTCCCCCTCAGTCTCTTCTCTCAATTTCAGATCTGACTCCTCTATCTTTTATTTCTTTTTCTAAAGACACATTTAGAGATGAAACCATTCATAACTGCCTATCCACAGACAGTTTGTGGCAGCATAATTGACAATGAGTCTGCTGCAAAAATGAAAATGCTGTTTTAATAACCTTGGCCTAAAATACATTCTGTTGTATGCCTCAAAGGGTTTCAATAAAAAGTCAACCTGTAGAGACATATTTTCTTGGCTTAAACAACAATCCAAAGCATATAAATGTAGTCCAACTATAATGACATATTTATAGGCCAATAAAGCTTACACTGCAGCTTTCATACTTCACTTAAAGGAAGTCTGTAAGAAGCAGTGTTATATAAAATAATTTGAATTTTTTTCGAACTATAGCCCAAGGAATACAAATATGCAACTTTGCCATATTTAACAGAGAGTGTTTACATTGCTTAGTTGCTAAAAATTTTGTAAAATGAAATAATTCCTCATTTGGTGACTTCCCACTGGTTTACCAAATATGGGTATACAAGTCCATTTATTACAAAGAAAAATCCCCCAAATAATTCTATAGACAAAAATAAACAACTAGCGACCTTAGTAGTGAATGATTTAATCAGACCAATTCTTCTGGAAAAACAGGTTCTCATGTTCATTATGAATAATACATTCCTGAGCAACTCTATTTTTATATGCTGCATTGTTGTTATTCTTTATTTTTCTCAACATTTGAAAGAAATATTCAGAAAGTTATAAATAGTCTTAAGACATAAACTGCTAGCATTCAATATTGACATATTTGTAGAAAGGGACAGAATGTATAACAAATATCTCAACAGGCAGAAAGAAATAATTCTTAAAAATCGTTTTTCAGTCTGAAATCTTGAAGCTCACACAAAAAAAAATGCCATTGCTAGATCCGTTATTTAATATAGTCCTAAGGAAAGGTTCTGCATAATTCACTAGTGATAAACGCAATAGCATTTTACAGAAATAAAACCAGTTTCTGCAGAAAAGAAAGGCAAAGAGAAAAGAAGAAAGAAGAAAAAATAAGACAGGAGGGAAAAAAGAGAAGAAAATAGAAAAAGAGAAGAGAAAAAAAGAGAAAACAAATAAAGAGACAGAATTAACAAATTTTTATTAAGGTCAGCTTTCAATTATAGGTGCGTGGTTTCTCCAGGTTGTGGATTAACCAGATGTCACCTCAGTTTTGCCTAAGCAAGTGCCACAGAGCGTATGGCACAGGGTATGTGCTGCTCACACCAGTCCCCACTTTGCCTGTTTATTGCTTAAAGCTGCCCTGCTCCCAGCAGCGATGTGTTTAATTAAGTATGTTTTCGCAGTGCCACGTCTGTGGTTCTGGATCAGCCATGTTTCTATGTCATCCAGGTTATTTTACCCTTCACCACTCCTGGACAGTGTGTAAAAACTGGTTTTGTTTCTCCTGTAAGGTTTTTTTTTGAGCTCTTTGGTAGGGATATAACTTCCTACTACCTTCTACAGCCCCACTGAAAAACATCTAGTAGGAAAAATTTCAAAACTTACTCACTTTTATGGGAAACATGCCATTTAATAGCAAAAAGGGCTCCAGGAGATCACCTTATTTATCTATGCTTTTTCAAAACCTGGTTCAGCAACTTCCTTGACTATAGCCAGAGTTAAACACGGACATCACTACTAACTCATGCATGGCCCACCAGACTAGCACAAGAAGGGATTTGTTGTCTTCAGATCCAAGTTCTGGACAAATTGGTTTGCCCTATCACAGCCACCTCACTCTGTTCAGTGGAGAAGCCCTACGTGAAACAACCCCATGGGCGCAGCAGTGAGTACCTGACTAGGAGGGGAATTGTGCTGTGGTGCTGGGAAGCAAAGAATGGGCTCATTAGCCTTTGTAATATAGCTTTGCTGAAGCCCTCACCAGAGAGACCTTTGCATGACAGTGCACCATGCCCCCTCACCGTTTACAACTCTACTTTAAAAGAAAAACTACCCCATCCCATTGTGCTGGAGACCTACTGCAGAAGCTGTTGCTAATAAATCTTTGATCTCTGTGGCTGAGCACTGCTCTGTTGGCAAGATGCTGAGTACTGGAAAAGGTCTGTGGGCACACATCATTAACAGGCAGTAAACCTGCCATTTTGACAGCAGAGAAGATACAACACCAGCAGCTCACATCTTGATGCCTTGGACACTGCATGTCATGCTACTGCTTTTGCCTACAGCTAGGGAGATGACAATTCCCAGAGTACAATGTCAACCTTGACCAACCACTCAGAATGAGAGAAGCAAACTGTCTTCACCTGGCAGGTGTTAAACCTCCATCCTATACTTTAGCCAGAGCTCGTGAGTCACATACAGGACACAACCCAATAGGGCTGCCTCACAAGCCAATGAAGATCACCTTTCTTTTGAGTTTTTCTCAGGTCAGGGAAGTAACATATCCTTAAAATCTTGGGTGTTTCAAATAGTAAAAAACTCATCTTAGTACTAGATTTAAGAAATCTCTTTGATTGCCTTTCATAGGCTAGATCAGTTGTCTGTATCAACATGCCTAAGCAGCTGTAGGTATTCTTGAACCTTTGGTTTCATTCCTGCCAACCAGGCATGATGGAGAAAAAGGCAATAACCAAACATTAGTCACAAAATACCCCTTTCTGCTGAAAAAAAAAAAGACCTAACAATAAAGCCAGAGCCACCAACCGAAAATGAGCAACATCAGAATGTGGGTTATCAAAATTATACCATATAGTTTGCATTCCATAAGCATTTTCAGTATAACCCCTACTTTCAAAGGCTTAACATGCAACCATAAGCTTTAGGCTTAAAGATAATTTTCTTTGGCTCCTAGGGTAGATAATAGCAATTTCATAACTTACCACAAGGGTTTTGTTGTTTGTTGAAAACAAAAACAAGAAAACATTAACACACAAAAGTTCTGCCTGAAAAACATTAAGATTCTTCTGACACAACAAACAAATGCAAATAAATATAGTGTGTAAAGAAGATGCCAGGGCAATAGTAGAGAAAATTACTGCATGTAATTATGAACCAGAAGAAACCACACAGAAAAGCAAAGGAAAACAGAAAGAATTGCATGGGTTATTTTTTCTCCTGGAGATGTAATGAAAAATAAGATCAATTTCCAATTGTACTTTAATCTTCCAACCAACGTATCTAATGGTGAAATGCAAGATTGACAAAATCAATTCACCATTTGATAAGATCAGAAAAACGAGATGCAGAAGATAAATCCCCGAAGACAGATCTTCAGCTTAGTGTAACTTGGCTTTGATGCCAACACAGTCATGCCATTTTAAAACTCAACTTGGCCCCACATCTCCCGTTCATATAGGTACAAAAGAACTTCCTCGTGTGCATCAGCCTTGGCTTTCAATTTCTTACCTTTCCACCCATTATGCCCTAAACTTGATGCTCGTCAAATCTGGAACATTTGTTAAAAGCTTGGTACACAGAGAAGCGTCTCTGGCATGCACTTCAAAGTGCCATCTGACAGCTGTTACACATCCAAGGTCCTTATACCACAGACAGGCACGTTTAACAACAGGAGACCCATCTCACTTGGACCTTAGCCCCCATCACGGATTTTGGAGGTCTGGGTGTTTGTGCACCAAAGCAGGCCGAGCTGCAAGCCTGTCTGCAACCATCCAAAGTAGCAGAGCTACTGTTTCCCTCCCTAAAAACAGACGGGGCAAGAACGCACAGGCCCATCTGGAGAGAACAGCAGGGTGCTCACGGAGGCCTATGCTGTGCAATAACATAAAGCTCACCAGGAAATGCTACAGAAGGCTATGGAAGGGACATCTCCCTACTGAATGAGACACATAGCTGACTGCACGCTGACAGAACAAGCACCAGAAGCAGGTGACAATCCTGCACTTCCAGAAGATGAGACGTGGGAAGTCTTTCTTTGCTCTCCCCTGCCTCTCAGAGGAGGGGTTGGGAAGATGTGTCAGGCTCCTCTCCCCACAATGCCCAGCTCTGACCCGATCCCCTGGCCAACAGAGCCCCAGGGAGAGCCCCTGACAATTACCTGTGCACACATCTTCAGGATTTGAGCCTTAGCGCTCAGAGACATGTCAATGGAGCAGGCAGGCATCACAGAGTTACACCACGCTAATCTCGAAGGAGCCTGTGATGAGCTTACCACCACCACTCATCCCGCTCAGGTACATCACCATGCCTCCACTCGAAGGGAAGCACAGACACACCTTGGGAACTGGTGACGGCTTGGCAGCATCAGGCTCATTCGTTTTCAAAAGATGGGCCCCTCCCCAAGGGAGAAAGTAAGGGATACTCACCAAGGTCAGCCTTTTCCTTCAGGATGTCTTTGAAGTTCAAGCCGCTGTTGAGCGTGGATTGTCTGTATCTCGTCAAGGTCTCCTTCTGCCCATTCTTCCCCACATCCATAAGCTTGACTGGCTCAGCCCGGAAACCACACTTCCACTTGGAGAAGTCGGACTGTGCCCATTTTGCCAAGTCCTCAAGCTTCACAGTAACTTTCTCTGAAACAGCAATAACTTCATCCTGCAAGAAGCGGTCAAATGAGAATACAACACGTCATGTGGGGCTCCACGATGACCAATAAACCCATAACACTACCCCCCATGGGCTACTGGAAAAGCCTATCTTGCTGTTGGCAGATTAATTTTTCTGTAACACAGAATAGCTAGTACTTAATTTATTCCTCCTGCCACCTAAGCAGAAATGTTAGTTGTTTACTCTAAGCAAATACACATGATCTAAAGATAATTCCTAGGACTGGGGCAGTGATCCTAAAAGGCACTTGAAATGCAGGTTGCCAAATCACATTCTGTGTAACGCAAGGCCTTGAGGGAAAGTTTTTTTTTTAGGTGCAATTAGCTGCAAATGTAAAAATTCATAGCTGGATGACTAATGGTTATAGCTAGTCCTGAAATAAATGGACTAAGTAAATCTCAGATTCTTGGAACTCTGACTCACCAGAAAATTCCTGTGTTTATGGTACATTTTCCCTTGGCTTATACACAAATATTGAATTTAACTTTTGTCCTAAAAATTAAATAAAACTGTGATGTAATCCCAAAAGAAATACTACATAAATGTTATGTGCTTCCCACCAAAAGAAACTTGCACGTTCTCATGTTTCTTAAAACCTTTTTCAAGATCAGAACTGTAATTTTTTTTCCCTTCCTAAACACACATTCTAAGAAAAGCACTTAAACTTAGTTTAGCCTCCAGAACATATACAGGAATTAAATAGCTCTAATTGCTGAATTTTATCCTTCCAGGAAACAATCAACTCCTCTCAGTCATGATGAATAAGCAGAATGTTTTATAGCTGACTCCAGTGAGCCAGGGCTCAAGAAAGCCTCAAAAAATAAACAAACAAACATACACACATATCCAGCAAGACACACTCCAGATTTTTTAGTTAAAACAGCGCAAATAATTTATGTTGTAATGAGAGCTGGCTGCACACCACACCTTGCACACTGCGCATTTCTAGCACTAGTTACAGGTTCTTGAAATAAATAAACCAGAATCCAGTTTTTCTCTCAAATAAACACAAGTATTTGCAAAGGGGAGAGAAATTCTTTGAGTTATTAAAACAAAGAGAAAAGCACAATTGATTCTGTGTAGTTTTTTCTTTTCCACTGAACATTCCTCAGGAAATAAAATACTGCTCAATAAGGAAAAAAAAGCTTTCTTGTGATAAGTTACACACAATACAAAACCTGAAGTATCTCCAGTAAAAAAGCAGACCTGATATTCCACTCTCCCTTATATAATACAAAATCGTTTTATAAGCAAGCACCTTCGTTACATTTAGTGCAATAACAAATATTTGGTCAGAAACGAACAGCATGCTTATATGCTAAGTAAGCTTGTAATAAAATCTTCCTTTATCATGGCACAGCATAAGAGCTTCCACTGAACCACAAACAATAACAGTGATGTTTTAAATCTCTGTTTATGACAAACGTCAATACTTTGTAAACAAGCATTGGGTACTGCAAAGTACAATTTCAATGGATGGTTTCACCCAATTTCATTACACCATCCACTTGAAATAAAAAAGCTGTAGTTGCTATGCATTTTATAGCTATTACATGGTGATTATTAAATGTCAGGATGGAAAAAGAAAACACATATATATAAATATCAGCCTGCTTGCAGACAGTCTCAGCAATTTCTGGATAAAGTCTTCTTTTAGGATGTTGAATATCATCACCAGCTACTACACAATTTCTAATATTCAACACTAGAGAAATCTATTTAGCAGCAGTTTTTAAAAAAACCTGACTTGGAGATCAGACATGTTTTTGGTTAAAATATTATTTTCCAAATAGCTCTCATGATCAAATGATTATGATTTCAATTACTAGTTTCTTCACATCCTTTCCAAGAACTGGTATGACTAATTTTGGCTGGCATACAAAGTAAGCTAGGCAGACAATTTATTAACCAAAAGAAAAGTACAATCACTATTACATCATCAATGAATAAACTTGTTTTTGAGAATACAACCTTCACACACATGCACATGATGTGTACACAGGAAAAAAAAAAAGGGGGGGGGGGGAAGGAAAAAAAAAAAAAAGAAACGCTACTGTAACAAGGGTGAAGCAATGCGGTGCACTCACCAGCTCAGCCCAGACTGTTGTGGAGGGAGAACCAGGGAGGGAGGAGCAGGGGGAGAGGTGACTCTGGGGGGACAGGAGAGAGCACACCCCAGCCATATGCTTTCTACGGCAGCAGCATGGCTGTGGCCATGGCCTTGAGAACACATGGTCAGAATCATTTAGGTTGGAAAAGACCTAGGATCATGAAGTCCAATCTTCATCCCAACATCTCCCTGACCACCAGACCATATCCTGAAGAGCTACATCTACTCGTTTTTTGAACACCTCCAGGGATGGTGACTCCACCACTTCCCTGGGCAGCCTGTTCCAATGGCTAACCACTCTTTCAGTAAAGAACTTCTTCCTAGTATCCAATCTAAACCTCGCCTTGCGCAACTTGAGGCTATTACCTCTTGTCCTGATGATCAGCATCCCCTCACTGTTGTGAGGGGCCAGGAAAAATTACCATATATATTTCAGATCCTGCCTTGGGTTGCCATGCTCTACACACAGCGGGACTGAACAGACCTGCTCTCTCTGGCCACTCATTTTTTGAGCTCTTGCTCCTTTTTAGCCCCATTCAGACACAACTGGCCGTGTCCTCCCCAACTCCCTACACACCACAGCGGTCACAGGCCAGACCATGGTCTTCCTCCAAGTGCTGCTGCCAACACCAATCTCATCAGCAAGGGACTACATCTCCAGAGATGTTTTCACCTCAGTGCCTCATAGCACACACTGTCATCCAGCAAAACACAGCGGGTAGCTTCAGCCCCTTACAAGGAGCCGGAGCCACGGACAGCTTCGAGAGAGGTTGTCTTCCCCGCTTCATGGCAGTTTGCTAATGCGAGAGGTCATCTTCCCCAACGCTACCCGAACAGAGGTCACCCAACTATTTCATCAGCTCTGGGATTTCGATGAGCCTTGCCAAGCTTTCACACATCCTTAAGTAACCTTTCCAAGCACTCAAACCCAAACTTCAGGTTGTGGGGTTATTTTTTTGCTTGTTTTGGGCTTTTTTTTGGAGCAGCAGGTGACAAAAGGGTCCCCTTGTTTTTTAATTAAGCAAAAATGTCTCACAGCCCTGTGTCACAACAAAAGCTGCTTCGGGACCTGCAGGGCTCTGCCAGTCAGAGGAGCCCCCATAGCCATTCAATATCAACTGCTGCGTACCTACTGCCACAGCCCTTCTAGAGAAACCCTTTCAACAAGATGACAAAGGAATACAGATGTTGAATAAATAAAAACCAGGTACACGGTGACACATGACTAACAAACCTTTAGAAGATTAAAGAAATCTGCTGTATAACCTTCATGTCATTCATAATTATATCTCTGTGTAAACATGAAAAACCACCCACGTCGCACACAGCGCATATATATCTATACAAAAATCAACTCATCTTGTATTAGCTATGCTCTGAAGTGATATGTTTATGAGGTCTCCATTGCATGGTTAAGTCTTTAATTGCAGTCTTTTTCTGCTACAGCAAGATGAGGTTTGCAGGAGGAAACAGCCAGCACTGATTTCAGCTCTGCTCAGGAATGAGATCTATCTTGGGCCTTTTTGGATGCTGACCCACCAATGGCAATGCTTTTCCCTGCCACAAAGTTGTCTAAATCTCAAAATAAGCACTGAATATAAAAAGAAGCACTTCTTCTTCTGTTTCTATAAAAGCAGCTATCCAGTCAGCCTGTAATTTTAGCACATCTTACAAGACTCCTGAACAAAGTACGACACTTTCACCTAACAAGTGGGAAATGGGGAGATGGGTGATACAAACCCTTCTCATCCCTCTCGTGTTTTTTTTAAGAGCACATCAGATTTGCATTTTCAGAGAAGCTGTCCAGGGAGAAGGGGACAGTATCTTCTCGAGAGCCATTATGCTTAAATATTATGTCACTGTTGTCTAAGCAACCATCACAGCCTTCCGAAAGCACAGAATGCTATATTGCCTGACTCAGCAGACAGTTGAAATACTTACATTCAGGGAAAGAGGTCAGGTAGTTATGATAGTTTAAAGCAGATAATTATTTTTTAGAAGAAATATTAACTCTTACAAGGCAGGGAGTCACAGGACAGCACAGGGAGGTCATACATCTTGACTGCACACCCGCATACGCTATGTCACAACTCCTCACTCATTGCCAATAACTAGGAAAGATTTATATTTTAAAGACGCCAAGGCAGCCTTAAAAGAAATACGGCGACTGAGATATCTCAGAATTTTGACGTGCTGAGACTGTTTTCACTCCAGCGCTTCCAGAGGTCATTTAAGGAATTCTGGAGGGCACGAGTGAGTCGAACACCTGCTTGGCTGTCTCCTAACATCAAATACGTGGCCCAGAAAGACACGGGAGACGTCCTGTAAAAACTCTTGCCAATAATTACAGGAGTCACTTATCTGATAAGTATGATTTGCATTAGAAAACATCTTCAAGCCCTTTTACTGAAACCTTTAGCATGGTAGATAGCTGGGGATGCATATTTCACAACTCAGTACACGGCTGATGAAAACACATTCATCCATGGGAGCAAAAAATACAGTGCGTCTCTTACAGACTGCATTCACCGAGGATAATAGAACTGCATACTTCGTTTGGGCACAAAGGCCTCTATTATTCTGGGCTTTTTTTTTTACATTCCACGTATTTTTTAGGGTTTTTTTTTTTTGCAATTTAGTGAAAAGGACCTTCCCGTACCTTGTGCAACAACACAGTTCTCACCTCAGGAATCCAGTTACCTGCTCTAGATCCCTTTGAGGAGCAGAAGGTCATGAGGTAGAGGAAGGAAGAAAGAAGGGTCTTATTTCCAATAAGCACCTCTCCTGTAGTCATTCATTTATCTGGGTGTTTGAGGAAAGTACCATGACCCTTACTTGACACCATAGTTGAACTAAAAGGCCCTGTTAGCAGAGTCTACTGTTCGGAGCTCTTCTCTGCCATATAGATGCTACCACGGCTTTGGGACAGTGGTGGAAAACAGGTCATCTCAATTCAGCCCTAACCCACTCACCAAAAGTCACTCAAGAACCTGAATGCAAGTCTCCAGAGTCGTCTCCTAGAAGCAGCACTTCACCCAAGCTTTCTTCCAGGGACCATATTCAGCCCTAAAAGGGCAGAGAACGTTTGTAGAGGACTGCTTAGCTCTCAAGAGACTTTCACCAGAGTAAGAAGGTCCCATCTCCTTGCTGCCTGCTGTTGACTGCGGGTATACATGGGGTTGTTTAAGACTGCAGGATCAGAGAGTAGCTAAAAAACCGTGGCTCCGTCACAGGAAAAGTCTGACTCTGGGACGTGCTCTGTTCAGCTTCCCTAGAAGAAAAATGAAGGAGTCTCCTGGCACTCCCTTATTGCATGTTGCTCGTCCAGTACAACCTTTCTAAGCAGGCTCAGACCTAAGTCAGGGCACAGCTCTCTGCCAGGTGGGAACTGCTGCTCCCGTTCTGCACACGGAATCACCAACTGATGGGGAAGACTCACAGGAGGCTCCAGTGCTTGGCACAGGTAAGGGCAGCTTTCCCTTCCCCTTTCTCTGCCCCAGTTGCCTCATTTGGTGCCACCTCCTCATGCATTCTCAAGCCCAGGGCAGACGGAGGTGTCCCAAAGGATGCACGGAGCGGAACTGACTGCTGGGGCCTGGGCCCATAATGCTCCTCGGAGATGTCAGTGTGCAGGGACCTGCAGAGACCACCGCGCTCCAACCACGAACCTACAGGGTGAGCCTGGAGAATGGAAACACACACAGCCCAGGAGTTTACCTGGCACACAGGAGAATTTTAAAGAAACCAAAGCAGAACCTTTCATCTGTTAATCCTTCACTAATTACTTTAAAGGGCTATAATGATCTTGTTAAATTCAGATGACAGGTATTTCCCCAGCCTAAGCACAGACGCACATAGCTGTCTGAAACCCACGAGGATGGAGAATGCTACATCCCAATGTGTTCATCCCATCTGCTGGTGTCCAAAACCCAAAAGAAGAGACCAAGATAAAGGACACAGGTGAAGCATGTGAAGTCCTACGCTTTCCCTCGTATTAGCAAGCAACTTTTTCCGCTGTGACTCAGTATTTCCAAAGGGAGAGATGCAAAACGTCCTGGGGCAGGGCAGCGCCGCGTTTTCGTAGGATGCTTTGTGGGATACTGGCACATCTGAGCCAGAAGTGGGGTGGAGATCGAGTGCACAGAGGGATGGCTGTGCGCAGCTAGAGCTGACATTTCTACTGTGGGCCTCCTCCTTCATTTCTGGGGTGTTTTTTTCTCCCTCCTTCAATCCAGAGCAGAGGTTCAAACTGAATTTATATCTGTCATTGCAGATAGAAGTTCTGACCAAAGAGAAAATAGGCTTCAGTCAAAATGTTTTCCCATCAGATAGCTCGCAGATCTTGAAGAGGTGTTCTAGCTTAGCCAAGCTGACAAGCAATTCATTCCTAATTTTGCCTACTACAGTTACAGTACGAAAAGCTTTCCTCGTAGATTACATAATTATATTTTTCTTAACAAGGAGTACATTGCATTAGCAGGTTTAAATTATGCAAGCTTACTCTTTTGTCTTTTGTTATATTGTGTTCTATTGTGCTGGTAAAACAATATGTGCTTTAATTAGCAAATATCTGTAAATAATTTACTTGCTTTTCATACAGCAGAACAATGGAGCCAATTTTCGCATACATCCACTGAGCATGTCTAGGGGGTTTCTTGCCAGAACCTTCCATTGTTCAGTATCTGTATCAATCTGCCCATCATTAACAGCTAACGTTCAACAGCCCAGGAAGACACTAAAGTTTTGGCCCCCGGGAGCAGCCCCAAGCTGCTTTGCAAAGAAAGATTAAAATATCCAGAAAATGAAAACAAACTCTTTTTATTATCTATAACCCTGGCACCTTCGCATAGAAACATGGACGCCTGCCAAGCATTAAGGTCATTGAATTAATGCCATAAAATGCCGATGTTCATCTGACCTTCTGACTGCATTTTAGCTACAAAATAAAAAGCTCAACTTGATAGGACACTATGAATCACGCGAGCGTCTAGGCTCTGCAGGGTTAAAGCTGGGTGTGAACCCACGCTGCACATGCACAAACACACACACATACACACACAAAGAAAAAAGCTCTTAAATCAAGAGCGGATGACTGTTTGGAGACTCAAGGCATTGTTATTTTGAATGCGAATGAAAGGGCCAGAACAAGCATTGCAAGAATATTTCAATTATGTATTTCCCAGAACTACATCTCTGAGCAACTAATGCAAATATTGCTCCCATAGCAGTAGAACTTCTTCCCGAATAAAAGCATATAAGAGCTTGAATCAGAACGTACTTTCTATATCATTCGCATATTGTTTGAATATTATTAAAAATGCAAAATCTATGTATGCGTTACTCTCCTGAGCAATACAGTAATTATGATTAAGGGACAAGCAGCACAAAAAAGAGCCAATTTATCTTACTTGTGCTTAGGAATACTATTGTGTAACTAAGCAACTAAAGACAAAATATAGTCTAATTAATTCACTCCTATGCTTATTTAAAAGACACAATTAGAACATTTTTATTTTCCAGCCTGCACAGTATCTCAACATGCTTGAGGGTGTACCATGTGAGGCCTATTATTCTCCAAAGACAAGAGTTTAATGTTTAGTGCCACTGATCAGACTGGGAACAGCAACTCTGGAGAGCAGTGGGTGTATTTTACAGTCTGGATGCACTGGGAAGTGGAGGGAAAGGGGAAAACAAAATAAAAATAAAAATTAAAAAAAGGAATCTGCCTTAAGTGACCAGATACACCAGATTGCTGGCTAATGGCTAGCAACATGTGGCTTCTCTGAGTAATATCACTGCCCTCTCCTTCCTTTGCCAGCATATGCTACTGGTGGTGAGAGATAAAAATATACAGAGTGGATATGCAATTACCAAACCCATGATATTTTATGACAAATGCCATTTCTCTAACACTGCCATTACAGTGCGCCTGATTTCCAAAGCTGAATTAATTTGAGCAAGTGTACATTGGAGACTGATGCTATTAGCATGATTTTTAAAGCACCCTTTAATAATGATAATCTGCATGTTTGAAACGTGTTGTCATTACCAGTGTTGACAGATACGAGCATAAGGCACGCACCGTGGAGACTAAAACGGGGCCGTTCTCATTTCAAATACGAGCACACAGATTCCTACGCCTCTCAAAAAAAAATCTATTACCGTGCAAAGGGAGTAGCACGTTCTTCAAGGGGGGTGGCAATAAAGCACGAGCGGCACAAGACACTGCGCTCAGCCCAGTCGGCACTACCTTTACACGCTGGGGCAGGACCCTCGCACACGGAGAGCCCCTCGGAAACGGATCGGGCTTCCAAGGGTTGCTGTGAGCATCTGTCCTGCACTGGAGAGAGAACAAACCCGCTGCCTCCCTTAACTCTCTGGAAGAATCTCTTCTGCAGTTATAAATGACATACATTTATGGAATGACTTCCCCCCCCCCCAATTAGTCTGAAAATGCAAAATACTGCTAGGGAAATAATTACAGGAAACTAGCTCTCTCCTCTCCTCTATATGAGCAATGCTTACTCATGTAAATTACTTGCATGAGTAAGGATTATTTGCAAGGCGAAAAGCATTGCATCAGATCCCCAGTTTGGGAGAAGAGATGAAATCAACATGCGTTCGTAGTAAACTTAGCTGCTGATGAATGAACCAAAGGCAGATCCCCACTGACAGTCCAGCCTCAGCAGAAGCAGCGTTCACAAGGACGCAGGGCAACGCGCGAATGTCACACCACGCAAAATGAACTCCTTGCTTGTTTGGGGACTTTTTAGGAATTGTACACATCACATCAAATACCATCCCTGGATTTAACGAGCACCAGCTTTTATATATATTTTTAAGCCCGGTCTAATTAATGCCAACACCTTCAAAAACATGAAAATACAAGGCACTAACAAGTGTTTTGCGGTAGAACTGCTTCTGCAAAGGTCAGTCATTCCACAGCCCCACGCCACCCCTTGGAGCAGCGAGAGGAGGGTTTGGCCAAGACCCTGTGGGCTGTGGGGCTCAGGGGCCGAGCCCATCTCACCACCCCTGAGAGCTGTGGGTCCACAATGCCGCGCGAGGGGCTTTCTGCTGGCAGACAGTCAGCATCTACTTCTCAGAGTCAGGTGCTGGAAAAGCTGGGGGCTGCTTTCCACAGGCGCCCCACAAAACTGTTTCAAGCACAATCAGTGTGCTCTTACAGCCACTCCCTCCGGACCTTTGCCACCCCCCAAGCATTCTCCTCTGAGCCCCGCACAAGGCAACTGCCATTGCGGAGGTCTTCCCATCCCATGCAGGAGGTGAGACGGGACACCATGCCAGCCCAGGAGTAGCTGAGAAAACCAGGGCAAGGTGGCATCTTCCTCGGTGGTGGCCCTCCCAGGAAAGGAGGACAATCACTTCTTCCCCACTGGAGGGAATGGGGAGAAGGCTGCTCCCGCTCTTTGAGCAGTGCTGCACCTGCTGCAGACTTTGGGCTCGACAGCGAGGTCAGAGGCTGCACACCCGGGCCCCTGAGTTTCAGTAGCAGCAACAAAGTTTTCAGTGAAGTATTGCAAAACTCTTCTAGCTCACCTAACAGCATCCCCAAAGGCACCACTGCTCTCATAAAAATGTCTCCGCTGCTCCTGCGCAGCAAGTCCCCTGGCCAGGCGCGATGCCGGAGCTGGTCCCAGCCTCTCCACGCATGTCACTCTAGGATGCAACGAGCGCTGTGGGGCCAGGAGTGCTCGTACCCGCAGCGCGCGACCAGCCTCATCCCACGTTTGCCATCCGCTGAGCCTGCCTGGGAAGCGATCGCCGGCTGGCTCCTGGGGCCGAAGGAGAGTTTCCCTGCCACGCTCACGGCGATGCTGAGCCTTGGGTGGAGGGAGGGGTACCTCAGCAGAGGCACACCGGGGCTTGAACCCTGTGCTGGGTCTGGGCGCCAGCGACTGGAAACATGGGATTTTAGCAGCAATCGGAGTTATATTTAAATCTGGATGATGAATTCAGCCAGCTATAAAAAGACTTATATTTACACTTATCGCTGATTAGCTCAAACATTTGGCAATCAGATAAAATACGCCATCAGAAATTTCTGAGTAACAGAAGCATTACATCCCTCCTCGCCTCCCCTCCCTCCTCACAGCCACTAGCTGAATATCGTCATAGTGTCAATGCTGCTATCACGGAAAACAGGCAGCGAGCTGCTTCTATTAATCATGCCGCCAGCGCAGGTAGCTGCTAGCAGCTATGCCTAAATCTCCAGTGGGCTCGATCTCAAGCCTGCGGTTCGACCACTCGCTTCCCTCACCAAAAATTTTATTGACGGCGAGCGCCTCTGTCACCCGGTGCCTCGGACACCACAGATCTGCAGTACGTGTTTAAGCATCGTCTCGCTTCATCCCCACTCTCTGAATGAAAGACAAGGTGTTTTACCCCATCGGCAGTCCCGTGCCACGAATAACAGCTACCCTGGCGGCTATAAAGCTGCCTCTGACTCGAGAGCGGCATCTCCTCCTGCAGAAGGCGCCCAGCCTGGGGTTAGGAAGCCTCATGACCCCAGAGGTGGCCCTGCTGCCGCTCTGGGGACAGATGTGGGTGTCCTTTACCTAAGGCCCCAGGACGGCGGGTGGTTGGGCGAAAGGGCTGCCCGGGGCGCCGATGGAGCCGGGTGCCCTCACCCAGCCAGCGCCCGGCAAAGCGCCGGCCAGCACCCAGCCTTTTGTCTCCCGGCCGCCTGCGCCTCCCTGAGCGCAATTCCAAACTATTAAAAATCGATAATAAAAAAATCATTCCGATGTCTATAAACAAGTTAATGGAGTAAGTGAAAACAAAGTACATTTCTTAATGGGAGTGTTATGTTGCCCTCTCTAGGCCCTGGCTCTCAGTGCCGGTTTCTGTAGGCTCCCTGCCAGAGAAGTATCACTCAGAGCTGTTGCTGTTGCTGCTGCTGCTGCTACTCTGCTAATGAATGACTAACTTAGGCCAGAGGGGAAATGACATCACCGGGGTGTAAAACACAACTGCATTGGGAAACTTTTTACCTGCTTTACATTTGTCATAATTATTCTACACAATACGACCGGCATTTGCATAATTTCAAGGCGTGCCATTATCTTAATTGAAAATTGTTTTCATATGGTTGAATAATGCAGAATGACATCAGTTAAGGCCCCAATGAAATGCACAAGTATAATCACACGGCTAATTACGAGCGGTGTTTGCATGTAAAAATAAATAAAATTGTGCATATTATTAGGAAGGTACAGGGAGCTGAGGACTCGCGTACCGGAGCGCTGTTTTACTCGTAATGGTAGGATTAATTTCCTCTGATGTTCCTACCACAGTAACATGAGCTGATCATTAAGGCGTATTAAAATGATTTGTGTCCCTTTCCCCACCCCCCTCGCTTCCAAATATCTTTCATTTCACACACACACACACGAGACACGCAGCTTTAAATAGTCACCACGGGCAATTTCAGAGCATCCATTGCTCACTGTCACCTCCCCGATTCCGAGGAAAAGGCTCCCTTATCTCAGCGGCACGCACAGAAAATTAAAGCGAAGAGGCGGCAGCGAGCGAAGGCGGCTCTGAAGCGCGTTCCGGCTGCGTACGCGTGTGTGCGGGTACCCGGCTCCCGCAGCCCGGCGTGCCCCGGCCCCGCCGCGGCCGCC
>VZZY01014291.1:292521-376923 GCA_013400335.1 Eurystomus gularis | reverse complement strand
GGACTGTACCCCAAGGGACTTTACACATTACAGAAAATTCAGTAAAAAATTATATAGACTATTTGAGAGCCTATTTTCAAAATGAAAGTAACATTGATAAAATGTTGAAGCTCTTTCTCTAAAGCATGTTTTTTGTGATATATAAATTGGAATATTTCTAAAATATCAAACTTATGGAAGATTTAGTTGCTGAAAGAATAATTTTTTTTGTGACAACTGCTTTGCAGAAGGTTCTGCAGAGCTGGTTTGCAACTAGCTTTAACATAAGCAACTTCAACTGCAAGCAAAACAACAGAGGAAATTAATCAGACGTTCTTCACTGTTAGAAAGATTTTCTTCTGAACATATCTGAGCTGCAGATAAACACAGCAGAATTAGGGAAAAGTAGAGCTATTGTGAGATCAGATTCTAGGCTCAGCTTTGAATAATGTCCCTAATTTTAAGGCTGAGAAGTAAAGGGTAAAATACTGGCGCTTTGAGTTATGAAGACACTTAAGGTCTTTGCTGAACTATGATAGGAGACTAATGATGATAAATATTGTGAAAGTGATTAAAGCATGATGGCACAGAAATGCCTTTTTATTACTAATATTCCATAATTAAGGCCTTTGCATTCTTCCTAGCTGTGCTTACAGACAGTGAGAGGAATCACAGTGAAATTGATACCTTCATTTTTAGAAGTTCTGAAAACCCCTCTTCTGCCACTCTGTTCTGTGTGCCAGGATAATATTTAGTATCTCCAGACATCTTGCTTAAAGTTGCAGGGCAGCTGAGCAGTGAAATAACTCACCTGGTTTCATATCTAACCTGCAGACCATTGTGGAAGGGATTTCTCCTGGCATAGGATAGGGAAGAAAGGATCAAGTGCCGCAAATATGGTACAAATAATTTAATCCGGACACTTTGTACACTGATTCACATTGCAAGTGAAAGTGTGCCTTGGGGTAAATAAAAATGCTGACTCTGCAAAAGGAAGTGTCAAAATCAGTGACATTCAGTGTGCCAGACTTGTGGGATGAGTTAGCACATGCCAGTCTCATTGAGAAAAATGCCTGCTAAAGAAGAGCTGAAGACTGATTGGGGGTGACTTGTTCCTTCCTGCTTTGTGGAGGGACCAAAGAGCAAGAAGACAAGTTGGCTGAACTCTATGGAGAAGTTCTTTGCCCAAATGCAGAACTGTGGTTTCCAAAGCTGCTGTATAAACCTCTTTCGTAAGGTTTAAGTTAATTTAAAACAGAAAATGCAGTGCCCATGAAAAAGCTCTCCTTTTTTTCCAGTCTTAAATTGTGCCTTCTCATCCAGTTGAACCTATTTGCACAGACTTAAAGCAGTAATTGCTAATGCTTCTTTTGGTTCAATGTTATTGTGGACAAATTATGGCACTTATCTAGGTCACAAATATATGTAACAGTCATTGATGCTTTCTGTAATTGTGCTTGAAGTTCAAATGCCTCATGTTTAATAGGGCCTGTTCCATTAAAGATTGTTCCAAGTCAAGTCAGTGGAAGAAGTCCCAGCGACTTCAGTGATGCAGATTCACACCCTTTGATACAGTTCCTCTTCCTTTAGAGGGAGATTTTGTTTTCTTTTAATTCACTAGATGGTAGCAGTGTACAAATTGTGCTGTGGTTTGTTTTTTTTTTTTTAATTCTAATCAGACTCACGTTCAGAACCTTCCTTCATTTCCCAGCCCCTCCTTTCTGAGTCTTGTGTTGGGGTCTTGAGGGGAAAGAAGACAAAAGGTTTTAAATATCATTCTGAAGGGACACTGAACTTTATGCCACCCTCCAGATGTTTTCCTGTGGTGGGAGGAGCCGGGCTGTGTTGGAAGAGTACAGCTACTGCTGGTCAGAGAATGACATCAACATCCAAGGCTGAGCTTAAACATTTTCATCCAGCCAAAATATAAAGAAAAGAAGGGACGTTAAATCTTCACTGGTTCTGTATCCCACCGGTTTTTACTGAATTCTCTGCAACGTGTCAGGCAGCATGATTAACTGAATGTCCATTATGATAGTAGTTGGTCCTGGGAAAGTTACTGTGTTCAGTAAGGGACAATCTAGTTGACAATAGGCCAGAGGACTTGGGCTCCCAAACTACTAATCTAGGGCAGAGTTCTTGCTTAGTGTAGTCCATTTTTCTCAATAGTGGATATGCAGATAAACAAGAAAAAGTCATTTGAAACATGTTGCTGTTTAGTACACTTTTGCCCTACCTAATACACTGCATGTGCTAGGGTAATCTCCTGACCTACGTGTTGCTGCATGACCATTAACCATTTCTTAGGAGGGAGGAAGGGAAAATTTTAACAAAATGCTGGCAGTTTTTCTCCAGCAACAAGAAATTATTTCCAGGCAGGTTGGCATAACCTTTGACTTTTATCACTAGCATGCCTTGTGCTTTCAGTGGCGATGGCCAGTCTTGAGTGGTGCTCTGTGGGAGCTGATCACAGCCAAATGTGCTGCTGAAAGGGCTGCGTCCTGCCAAAGCGCATCCCAGCATCTCTCCAGAGAGTCTGTGTCCCTCTGGTTTCTCATCTACTACTCCCCACCTGTTCTCTCGCTGTTTGCTCTGCTATTCAGGATCTTCTGATCTGTGGGGTTTATTACAGGTATCGTGGTGCTACGTTTAGCCAAAAATTAATTTCTGAGAAGGTGCTGTGCTGTTATGGCTTATCTCTAGTTTGGTATTACATCTTATCAACCACACAGAGAGCTCCTCTCCAAGGTTGCCTGTTCCTGTCTGTCTGTGTCTTAAACAATCATGGTCAAGCAAGCCGACTGTCTCAGCTAGTGCAGCAACTTGAAACTAGCTCAGTATTTTTAAAAAATACGCAGTACTCATAGCTCTGAATTTCATTCCTAATAGTTCTACTACAATATAGCAGAGATGGATGATGGAAATTTGAAGTGGTCTATGAGAGAGACTTTTTTAGCCTAAAAATACATGATGATAAAAAAGATGAAGATATTTCTGTACTGATAGATAATGGCCAGAAGTAGCAGAGGTGATTAATGCAACCCTCCAGTGAGTAGCTCGAACTAACTGTAGTTATCCAATATTCCCTTCTGATTCTAGTGGGATGCAGATAGGAGCCTTATCACTAACTAAACCAGAGTCCTCCTGACTGAATCAGACAAGCTGATACCGAGATCACTTTGCAGAAGTTGCTCTATATAAAGCTTGCAGCAAACATTATTTTCTGGTGTACAATGAAATAAATCCAGTGAACATTTGCAGGAGAGTTTTCAGAATTCCTTCAGGCAATGACAGTGGAAGAGAAACTGTAATATAAGTACACTCTTGCTTTGTGCAATGCACAGTGAGATAGGCAGAATTAACGTTGACAGGAGAAAGCACACTCAGTTTTCGTGAAGGTGTTTAAATATCTGATATAATTTTGCCAATTTGAATAGTTGAGTGGCAGGAACATACTGGGTTTTATACTTTATTTTTGGCAGCAGCTGATATGCTGAATTTTAAATTGCACATGCAGATGCAAAAAAAGTAATTGTAAATGGATATCATACCTTAATGACTTGTCTGCTTTATAAGTCTTTGTATAATACCTTGGGTAATATGAAACAATTTCCTGGTCAGAGCCACAAAAATCATCCTAAAATATATGATACAGATGATATTAAAACCAGTCGGTCAATATCAGATTTCCATTTTCTTGTGTTTCTTGTTATTTCGTAACTGCTAACAAAACTTTCCAAATGAGGGTCCCAATCATTTCAGCAAGGAAAGGATTCACACCTGGAAAATAACAGGCTACGCTGAAAACAGCAAACAAAATGTACCGGTTCACGGTGCAAGGATGTGAATGGGAGGAAGTGGAGTATATGCTGATTCCAAGTCATACTAATTGTACAACTATCAGTTAGAAATTAATAAAACATATAACATGATTCTCTTGCAGCCGTATTCCTGCTGGCTGCTGCTGTGGTGATACATTGCAATAATATGCCAGTGATGATATTCTAGTAATAAATGATGGTAATATACCATCAGATCGTCATCACTCCAGTGATGTACTATTGCACTACATCATCAGGCAATGGAGTTTAAGCATTAGCAGAAGAGGCAAACTTCAATATACATATACTGAGCATGGTGTATGACATGATGGACCGTACGCACTCTGTGTATGTGTTCAGCAATAACTGTACGTGAAATGTATACTGCATATACGGGTTTTTCTTACTCGTTTTAATACTTAAAATCTAAAGGCATTGTGAGTGTTCAAGCAATCGTAGAATAGAATAATAGAGTCATTTAAGTTGGAAAAGACCCCTAAGACCATTGAGTGATGGAACTGCTTGGGAATCAGCTCTCAAGATTTTCACCATCCTACACTACAATGTGAGTGTGTCAGGTGACTGCCTCTCATTGTATATATAAACCAAAATGATATGTAGAGCCTTGGCATGCTAGGTCAAGGTCAGCAGGCTTTCGATTTAATTTGCAACTGCTTCTCAGCTTTTTCCAAAGACAATGATTACTGCCAGAGGGCTCTCACACTGTTTTGTGAGTACCAGCCAACACTTCTCCAATAATAGTCTAATATTACACCTGATATGCACGCAGATGGGCCAGGTAATTGGAGGGAAAAATTGAAGATATTTCTCATTCTTTAATCTTATTTCTTATTTCTTTCATTTGGCAGCTGTCTTCACAGGGAGCTTACACAGTTGTAAGACATCACAGTGGTGACATTTGCACTGAAGTCTTCTCAGATGGCGTAATTCATAGATTAATCTCCAGTGAAATTTCCTGAAGAACTGATGCATCCTAGCTCCCAAACCGTGATGTGAGTTTGAGGAGTCATGCCTACAAGTAAGTTTAAAAAGAAGGGAAGATTTTACTTTGGAAGCCAAAGTGTCAATACCAAGACATTAGAGTCAAGGGAAAAGACTCCTTTTCAGTTAGTAAAGTGCAGTTTCAGAGGTTCAATTTGGATGACAACAGACCAGAGAATTAAGTTATGCACTTTAAAGACTTTCCTTAGCCTTTCTGATACTGAATTTCTCCAGAGGAATTCAGTACCAGCCAGCTCTCTGATCAATAAATATACTATTGATGGAAAATGAGGGAAGGACTTAAAGAATCATTAAAGGTCAGCTGATTTGTCCCTAAAGCTCATATGCTCAGCATCTGTTGACTAAAGAGTCATAGAGTGAGACAGTGAAATTCACTTGGGAAAGAGGTTTGATTTTGTATGGCTGGCTGAAATTTCTATCTCCTAACATGGAAGAATATTAATTTCTAGGAGCTGGTGTGAGTAGCTTCTGCATGAGCAATCAAATCAGTCACTTCGGCTTCCACTGTTCTTTGATGTCAGACAAGTAAGATCATTCTATTTAAGTTCAAATAAAAAACCCCAAGCCAAGTAAAGCATCACTCACAAAGCTTGGAGCACTGCGGTTTCATCACCCAAAGTGCTGCTACTGTAAATTTGCTTCAGCTACAAAGATTGTGTCTTTTAGTACATAATAAATAAGCTTTTTAGGATACTATTGCAAGAGTCAATGCCACATGCTGGAAAAAAAAGCAATTAGAAGAAAAGAAAGCTAGGAGAGGTGAGGATCTCCAAGTGTAATATACATGTTGTAACCCACAGAGCATCCAGAGCCACAGGGGCAAACTGTGTTTCCTGCTGGGCTTGAAACATTTTGTCTGCTTTATTAACTTCCAGTAGTGACAGTGGAACTGTAGCCTCAGATGGAAAAAATACCCACCTTTAATATAAAGATTCCTGGTGATAAAAACTATCACAACCTTCATTAAATTGTTCCTCTGCTTCGGAAGCTTCACTGTTGACATCTTGAAATGTATGACTGGAATATACACAATCTGGGTTGCTTAATGCTGAAGCAATTTGGGTTCTACTATGGATTTCCTTGTTCAGCAGAGGTTCCTGCTTTCTGGTGGCTTTTACCTTTCCAGTTACTTACTCTATAGGCAAGTTATTGTGTATCTTTCTATTCCGTTTGACCTTTTAGTACACCTATTGATTTATTTTCTTCTAAACTTCCTAAGTTCCTAGTTTTATTTTGTCAGCTGTATAGCAATGTTTTGCTGAAGCCTAACTATATTTATTAAATGCTTTTCCTATATCAACCAGGTTCATAATCTCTCTAAGAAGATTAGTTACTTTAAGAAGATATATTTTCCTTACTTTGTTGATCAATGTTAACAGTGGCACACACCTTTCAGTCTCTGTAATTGAATTAAATATAAGCTTTTCCTTTGTTTTCCCATACTGATGTCAGCCTGACAATCCCTGTTGTCTCAGCCATCTTGTCCATGCTTTTTAATGAAGTTACAAGGAACTAGCATTCTTTAGGTTTTCTAGAATTCTCCCCGGTCCATAGGTTACTGAAAAATCAACATTAACTGCCAAAAAAGCTTTTCAGCCAGCTGCTTTAAAATTCCTCGATGCAAATTACCCAGAACTTCTGATTTAAGTATGTCTAACTACAGTAGGTGTTGATTAATATCCTCTTTAGTTACAGTAGGAATAGAAAGTGTATTACCATCATCATACAACAAATATATCATCCTTTCTCCCCAGTACAGAACAGACATCTTTATTGAATTCTCTTGCATTGTTACTAAATAAAAAAGAAGTATCTATTGTTTCCTTTAGGAACCGACCTATTGGTCTGTTTCAAGGAGCTTTTTTCCACTCCAGAAATGTTTTGCTAAAACTGTGCCCTTACTAATTTTCTCAACTACACATTTTTGTTTTTCTTGTCAATTATCTACCCTCTTTTACTATCAAACTCATCTTTTTCCTCCTAATCAGTAAGACTTACTTTTATGGCTGCATTCGCTTCCTTCCTGCTGCAGAGGTTTTTGATTTATTATGCTGAGCTTATTCTGTTGTGTTTTTACACAAGTACAACCTTCTTTCTCCTGTTGAAATAAGGTATTCTGAAGTCATTCTTACAAAGCTCTCATATTTTCTGCCTTATTTCCTTCTTCTAGTTGATTTTGCTCATAATGGTTTTTGGCCTTATAAAGCCAAATTTCTTAAGGCACCACTGTATACTGTACTGGTGGAAACTTCATTTTGCTTTCACGTAGGAACATTAGTTGAGTTATTACCGTTAGTAATTCAATAATGAAGACAAGACTGGTCCGTGGTGTAGGTATTTTCCCTTTATGCAAAAGCACATCAGAAATAAGCAAAAATTACACATGAAATAGATTCATTCACTTCTGACACAGAAGTCTTCCTTTCTGGTAAAGTTTCTTCATCTTTCCTACAGGAAAGACCTGGCTGCTGAGTTAAACCAGGAGAAATGCCAGCCTCACCAGAGGAGTTTTATAGCTCCCTGTGGGACACGGCAACTCACTCCAGTTGGGCCCAGGCACAAATTCCCCCTCCCTCCTCCTTCCCCCATGGCAGCATTCCCTGGCAGTCCCTGAAATGAGGACAGGCAGCTGTGAGATGTCCTCTGCCAAGGCGAAGAGCATTAACCCTCTTTTTATCACCAGTCTGATGGGGTCCATAGGACTTGTGAAGGAATCGTTCAGACCTTGTAGGCTCTGCCCCAAAGTTGCCTGGTGTCAAGGGGAAGCTCTCCCCAGTGAATTCCGCACTGGGCTGGCTTCAAGCCTGTGCTGATGTTGGAGGTAAAGGATCAGAGCTTGGCTTCTCAATAGGCTGCATTTTGCAAGTTTCTTTGCAGCACGCCTGTTCACTCAGCTGCTGGCTTAGAGAATAAAGCTGCTTTAAGTATTTGTGTCTATGTGGAGCAGGTTCAGGCTGCTCGCTGTCTCTGTTCAGGGAGAGAACCAGCTGATACTCCCCACTGCTCCCTCTCCTTAAAACCTGATGTTATGCCCTCAAAACAATTCCCCTATTTAGTTTAGTTCCCTGAACTAAAATATCTGCACACTGTTTTCCTCACTTGTGCTTGTGTTTGGATCTTTACTCATAGCCGCTATAATTGAAAGTGGTTAATGAGCAGCGGCTTTGCTAGGTGGTTAACAGATCCAATTAGGGCTGAGTTCAATATCTGTTATATTACTTTGCAAAGGACCAAAACTGGCTTACATCTTAACTTCAAACCCGATTAGAGAAAAAAAATCTTTCGGAAGTTCTTACCCAGTGTATCTCCTCCGTCTCTGAAAGTGCTTGGCTTCACTTGTGTATCTTCACCAGCTGGCCGGTGATGTGAACAAGCAAAACAGCCACCAAGGGCAAGGCGCTCTCGCAGAGGGACTGCTGGGCCCCGCGGTCTGCCACCGCGCGCCATTTCCGTGGTCACATCCCTAGCTCCTTCCAGCCCACGCTGGGTTTAGCAAACACACACCTCATGACAGTGTGCTGTGGCTACCAAGGTCTTTAAAGCTGCCCCTGGGTCAGAACGTGGCCCAGCTGTGCGGTACCCCCGGGCGGGTGCCGGTGCCGCGGCTGCCGGGCTGGAGCCTGCCTGCGCTGCACAGCTGAAACCCGCACAGCGTCCCGAGTCAGGCAGTGCATCCGCACACCACGGATGGCACGGTGTGCCAGCCACATTGACAACGCCCCTTCATAGCTGCTCTTCCACCAAAAACAGAAACAAAGAGTTCTTTCAGTTCTGGAGCTTAGGCTCTAGGCTTAAATACTATATATACATGGTCTTTCCACACATGATGCTGTATTTTATAAAACCATGGCAAAGAAAACACATGGAATGCTTGCCAGATTCCTCCACCTCAGTCCTGCTCTGACACTAGGCACCTATTGTGGAGCAAGGAGCAGGCCCTCCTCGTAGCTGGGTTGTGACAGTAGGTCTTGCTTTAGTGATTGCAAGTGAGCCATAAAAAAAAAATAAAGAGAAAGAACAGAGTTAGAGCAAATTAATGTCTCCTGTGCTGAATATGTTATTTCTATTAAAATTTTAAAAGAGTTTGAAGTGACAGTAAATGCGGTCTTATTTTAGAATGGTTTCCATAACACTACACAACAGTTGCCAATGGCACTTATGCCTTCGCGTACATACACACACAGCTATTTAGCTGACAACAGTGTTTAAGCTATTAAACAAGATAATATTGCAACTGTTATGCAGTGGTAAAGCTCGCTCTTCAAAGAAGTATTTGGTGGTTTAAGCTGAAAGTCGACATTTGTTCCATATTCATTTATATTTTCTTTATTAGAAATGTATAATTTAATGTAATATTCAAGGCCCTTAGGGTATACACTCTGTTACCCATAAAACATTCATGCACACTGAACACTTTTTTTGGTGCCAGTTCTTGGCTTTGTACACCTGCTATACAATACTGAGTATTCTAACTAACAACATGCCTTAATTGAGTTTAGGTGTTTGAGTCATTTATTTAAATTTAGTAGTGTGAATAATTTATTTCAATTTACATTTTAATTATTTTACCCACTTTTTTGGGAGTAACCTCATTTTCTAGCTTCTAAAAAAATAATCGGCATATGTTTACTGCAGCAGCATTCACACTTACTGAATTCTCTGAGAAGTTTAGTTCCAAACCGAGAAATAGTAATGAATTATTCATACATCAGGCATTAGCTGGAATTAAATTAGGATGTCCAGATCTAAAAGAAACCTGACCTTCTAGTACCCAACAGTCCCTAAAGCTCCCTAAGGACTGTTCATCTGCCATGGCAAGTTGGACTCAGTTCCATTTGAGTATGGCAAAATATGAATATTTCTGCAGTCAGTGGGGGTTTGTGTTTTCATTTATTATTATATGTTATTATTTATTCTCTGTAATTGAACCATTTATTGGGATATCATACATGGCACGTAGTTCCTTGTGCTCTTTGCCCAGGAATATTTATTACCCAAAGGAAACTGATTATTTGGGGGTTTTTGTTATATTTATTTACTTTGCAAAAATGGACTAAACAAGGCATTTTTTTTCCCATGTAACTAATAGAAAGTGAAGGTCTGAGATACACATCCCAATTCCAGCTGGTGCTCCTTATATTTAGGGGCTTCACAAGTGAGGGAATGGATACTCGTACATACAAGCATCTAATCTGTGGCACCTTCAAGAGCTCACCGGTGTGCGCAGAGCTCAGGCTGTAGGGTGGTGGGCTGGTTCTGTGTTTGCTGAGAGAACTGCACGGAAGTCCCAGCTCAAAGGATGTGTGTCCTCAGAAATAAATGGGGACTTTGGTGGGAAACGATCAGTAATTTAGAAGGCTTTATTTATTTATTCACTAGCAATGAAAGCTAACTGCTCATTCTCTGAAAAATCTGCTTTCTTACAAGGTGGGCCCAAAAAATGGAGGCACCCGAAACCAGACCAAACTAAAGAAGTGCCAAACTGATAAAAACTCTGCATGTGCGGTGCCAAGCCAGTGGCGTTGCTGCTCCATGTCGAGGATCGCTGGGGCACAGGCTGCCTGGTCTGCTGCCCTCTCCGAGTCACGCCGTGTGGAGGTAAGTACAAATGTCCTACTCCTGAGCCAGTGTTGCTTCCTTGTAGTATATGGAAAATTTGGAAAGCAGCTGATTTTGGTTGCAGAATTATGTAAGACTTTAAAGGCTTCTGCTCTTATCTGAAATGGAAGCCCAGAGCAGTTATTATCAGGGAGCCATAGGCGGGCAGGGGTTTGCCTAGTTCTCTGGCTGATTCCCGGGCATTAGCCACAGACCTTTTTCCTGCAACCACTCGTGTCATTGGTTCACTCGAGCTATTCAGATAAATCATTGCTTGCATGGCACAGTCTTCAGGACTTACCAGTTTAACCCGTGAAGTGGTGCTGCTGTTTCACCTACCGCTCCCCTGCTGCACAGAGCAGTCAAGGACGCTCCTCAGGGGCACAGTTTGGTGATTTGTTCACCACAGAGCATCTGTAGCAGTTGTCACCAATTCTTTAATGGGTTTCTAGTGCATTCAGCCTCAGGGTCTAACTGAGTGCTAGCGTTAAGACATACAGTATGATCTGATTTCAGAGGAGCTTAGGATCTAAGAAAATCTCTAAATCCAGCTCTTACAGAGCAGCTCTCAGAGGCAGCTGCCTGTACTGGTTTCAAAGTGTTAACAGGAGAAACACTGTCCCCATTTTATAGACACTTGTTAGTGGCTGAGATTGCTGAAATAGTTTTATAACCACAAGGAGATGCCTTCAACAAAGGACAATGAAAACCACTCAGCATTAAATAGGTGAGGATTTGTCTTTAGTGGCAAAGTCAATCTGTGACATTTTGCCATCAGTCCTGCGTGCAGACATGCCCATACACACACCCCCGTGTCTCTCAGCTTGCCTTTTTTCTTATGATGTTTTCTGAATACAGTTGAAATATAAGCAAAAATATATGCATTGGTTTCACCCTGAATATCTGGAGCTGGGATTTCTATGTATACATATATATATTATTCAGCACTGTCTTTTTTCACTCGTGCATACCTTTTCACACACACAAGTGCACCCTGAGATGTTATGATCTCTTACCTGTCAATCTGTAGCTACCCAAATGTTTCTCCAGGTAAGTAAATTTTACCACATTTTACTTTAAAATGTAATTTTTAAAAAAATTCACTTTTACTGCTAAGTATAGTACATAATGGCGCATCTATAAATGAACACCTTGAGAATGGAAAATGGTAAGCTGGAAATATTTTTAATGAGAAAAATCTTTAGCCTTTAGCTACAACAAACTATGCACGTATCTTTGTTTTGAATAGCAGTCGAGATGCTATTCAAAATAAACCTTTTATTCAGCTGTAGAAAAAAATCCCAGCTGAGCAGAAGTTGGGTGCAGAGGAGTCCGCAGAGAAGCAGTGATCTGGTGGGTCGCAACTGAGGTGCAGTGACCATCAGCTGAAACTACGACCTGCAGCTTTCCAGAGCTAAAAGCACAATCTGTAGCTTCACCCAAGGAGGTGGCTGCCGGGTGCTGTACTACACAGGCCTTCTCTGCTGACCAGGTGGCTACCCCAGAGGTGGCACAAAATTCATTTTGAATTTGGCAAGTTCTCTGCTTGGGAAAGGTTTGCCGTTACTTGTTGTGGGGTGCAGCGAAGGCTCAGGCTGTTTCCTCTGCATCGCAGTCTGCACATTCCAGCTGAAGGAACTGATTAGTTCAGCAGATGGTTAAATACCTTGTTGAACCAGAGCCATATCCAATCCCTACACATGGGGAAATAACTTGGGGAATGATTATGACAAGCACAAGGCTGTGGGCTTCTGAGGCGGTGATGGGGACAGTGCCAGCCTGGACACATGGTGGCTGTCCAGGAGCCCGGCTGGGGCTGGGCAGCGCAGGGAGGCACCTGGGCGAGGGAGGAGAGCCCCGCAGGGGACCTCGGCGTGTAAAGGGTGGAAGGCCCATCTGTGCTGCTTTGGCACCAGCGAGCAGCAGCGCAGGAGTATCCTGAGAGGCACCACACCATGAAATGAGCTATAGGGACCGTGAGCTGCTGCAAATGCTCGGTATTGCAAAATCTACTCCACAGTCGTCTTTAAATGTTTATTCCTCAGGCTACATGCTCTCTAACAAAGGCATTTTTTCACTCAGACCCTTACAAACCTCTGTCCTAAACTACTCTGATCACAAAACATTTTGTACAGCTGTGGTGAATATGCAATAGACAGAGCTTTCCATATTACAAACCTGCGTGTATCCTACAAGTAAAAGGAGTAAAATAATTTTTGAACAGTATGACCTTTTTTTTGAAGATCACAAGACCTTCCTGAAAGCTAGACAACGTATTCAGGTGACAAGGAGTAATTTCTATAAGAACAAACTTCCACCTTTGAGGAAAGAACTTAGTAAAAAATAGAAGCAAAAGACAGAAAATCAGTTGTTGAAAAAAATAAAAAAAGAAAAAGGTCCTCTCCCCCCCCCGCCATGTTTCACACAGTATATTTACAAATACTGGGTTTTTATAGTAGTCCAAAATTTTAGGCATTTTGTTGACAACTCTGAGACTAGTTCTCTGTCCCATTGCACTTACTATCCAATACTGCACGTATGCAAGAAATGAGTAAGTGGTGAGACTGGGAGTGACGGACATCACTGTGAAAACAGCTCTGGCCTTGTTTGACTGTGAATGGCTTTTCAGGTGCAGATTTATTTGAAAAAGGGACTAATACAAGACGGATGTCTTCTTATTTGATGGCTCTGAACCTATCCCCTCCCCGTACCTTCTTTATGCTCAAGGCACAGATATGCTGGGAGAAGGATCATGCCATACTTTACCTCTAAGCCTCCACTCTTGGAAACAGGATATTAAATGCTTGGCAATAAAGCAGATTCTGCTTGTTGTTCAGTAACCTTGTAGCCTTCAGCTCTGCTCTAAAAATCTTACAGGAGCCGAGTACCCAAGCAGGAATCAATGATTTGTATCAGAGAGAAAAGAGGATATTAAAGATCCACTGGAGGAAACAAAAAAAAGAGCAGCTAACCTTGGAGCAGCCAAATGGGTAGAGCCCCATCGGTTCAACTTCTAACCCTCATTACTTGTTCCTTCCCATTGCTGAATTTAATCTTCTTTACATGATCCTTGCCAGCCCCTCCACTGGCACTGCAAGCTGGCTTTTTAACTTGATTAGTGGCTTTTGTCCAGAGTCTCTACTGGGTGTGGAGTTGAGGCTGGGGAGTGAGATGAGGCAGCTGGGGAAATAGTACTGCTTCTCCATCTGGGCTCCAGCCGGCCCTTGTGGATCAAACCTATCAATCATGTGAAAAAGGTTTCTCAGCAGTGCTGCAGCTGAGGAGAGCATATGTTTTGTCCCCCCTTTGATATTAGTCCACCCTCTTACTTCAGGGCTGCATGCTCATTTGCAGCCACCTCTTTGTAATGCCCAGGAGGAGCTTTGTGGCTGATCCTGATGGGAGAGAAGGCGGCAGCCGGCGAAGGGCAGTGAGTGACACCACTTGAGTGCTGAGCTGCTGCTCTGGCCACTGCAGGTGACAGTGTCTGTAGGCCTCTCGGGTGGTGCTGGGCAGGGAGGACAGCACCACAGGAGTAGCATCTGAGCAGGGCTTGATACCATGGTTTGCATATTCCCCCTCTGGCTTAACGGTCAGCTGTCAACCACTTCTAACAGTCCTCCTCTGACTCTGCTATTCCTTTCTTATCTTGCCATTAAAAATTTCCAGACTTTTGTTAAACTTGCAACACCCAGAGCGCTGTCCCTGCAGAATGAGCTCTGGCCCTTGGCCTCTGCTTTTCATGTAATGGTCAAGCCTGTGGTGCAGATGTGGAGGATGGCTGGTTAGCTCTCATTGTACATAGCATCCCAGAGGGCTTGGCGATCAATCCTTATACAGACAGAGCATTTCTCCTTTGCAGGGGCACAATTTTCTGTAGGTCTAATGGAGCTAACTGAATGTACTCGCACAGGGACTGTCCTTTGAGCAGCTGGGTGAGGGGAGGACTTTGATGCCTGGTGGGTCTGTCAGGTGTTATCTGGCAAGTGAGGAAGCCCAGGTTGTGAACAGAGGAATCAAAGTGCCTTTCCTGTCGCCCCTGAAGGCAGCCAGGCTTTAGGGCTGCCAGGCACGCCTGGTGCAGCTGCTCAGGCAGCAGGGAGAGCAGAGGTGAGGGGCAGTGGGGCCCAGGCTGCGGGTGCTGTGATGGGCTGCTTCAGTAGCAAGACTGCAAGCAAATGAAGTGTGCCTGTATTTCACTTTCCCTCTGAAGTACATAATTCATTGGTGAGTCTTCTGTTCACAAATTCTGGGTCAGGCAAGAATTACCCTGTTTTTTTCTGAATGCAGTGGATCATGTGGGTGAAGAACAGGTTGGTCTAGAGGATAATACAGCCCTGATACTTCGCTGGAAAGACAGAGAAGACCAAGCTGAGAGAGTGCAATTCCAAACTGGAACAAGGAAAAGGTCCAGGACCTCATATTGGTCTCTGACAGCTCACAGGGAACAACACTGAGCTATGATGCAGGAGCCTAAAGGACCAAATCTGGTCCCACTTACTGCAGTGCAAATTTAGAACAGCCTATTAAATGTGACCTGTTTTTCTGCTGTGATGCAGAACAAATGGGAGAACATCAGTCCTCAACATATAGTCAGCTTCCAGATCCCATCTGAATCTGCTGGGTTAAACCCTCCCATACACCTGCACATGCAGAGCTGCTCCCCAGCCCCCTGCGCCAAAGGGCCACCAGAGGCCCCTTGTGTCTTGGTGCTTGTTCTGCTGTTTGAAACAGAGAGCGTCTTTCACCTTGCCTCTTAATTCTGATCTGGAATGACTACTCATTCTCATGTATCACCATAAAATCAATCTGGAATGCTAGATTCATTCCAATTAAATACTAAGCTTCCAGATTAGTCCAAGTGTAATATAAGAATCATTAACCAATTCCAAGCATTCACGTTCTCCTCGCCCTAGCAGAAGGCTGTGAGAGAGAGGCTTACTGTTTTTAAATCACTCCACTGTGCTCTCTTATTAAATGCCACAGTTTTCAGCCCCATATCGCATTATTGCCATTGTTGTCCTTTAGGGGTTGATGTTAATAACGACTGAAAGAGCTTAATGAGCATGTGCCTTGAATAAGTTCTTTATACACCTTATAAAATAATTACTCGCATTTTATTGAAAACTCCACAGGGCCAAGCTCACAGAAGCAGTCAGGGGTGCCAATTTAATATGATACGGTACACTGCTTTACTCAAATAAGGCCTGATCCTACAGAAGTTCACCTTCATGGCCACAAAGGACAGCACCTGCAGCGACTGAGCACAGGGCCGCAGGATACCTGCCAGCCTCTGCCCCGAAACGCTGAGGAAAGGCACTTGAATTTAAGGATCACAAAACACCCTCTTAGACTGGAATTGATGTTGTATGGCAAGAGAAACAGGATTTGGGTTCTAACAGCACAATGACACCTGATGATCCCTGATGAAAAGTGACTTGTCAATAGCGTGTTAAACATCCTTTAAATAGCACTAGTAAGCCCCTTTTTCCTGTCTTGTTCCCATCCAGCACAGATCAAAATTGCTGACCTATTAAAGCAAGATATTCACAAGGGACTGACTTGCAGTGTCTTCTGAGGTGCAATGTGGTCATTGCCTTTAACAATGCACAGGAGCTGCAGCTCTTGTCAGGGTCTAGAAAGTTCTTAAATAGGAATGACTGGCAAACAAAGATCCTACTGAGTCTGTGACAGGGTAAGTTTCTCATCACTTAAGCATTTGCCTTTGTCAGAGCAAATGGCTACAGGATTCGCAGCAGGTGAATTGCTTTTAATACATTTGGTCGGAAAATTAAAATTTGGAAATTTATTTTTCATCCTTGAGCTAAAAGCTTCCACACCTGTCACTGAGGAAATACTCTTTGAGTTTGAACAAAATAGAGGAAGGGAGCCCAAATGGAATACTCCCATAATGTGCTTTGACTGTTATGAAATAGCCTTTTCTGGACAAAAATTTTTTCAACCAGTGCCAGTTTTTAATTATTATTATTTAAACTGCAGAAATGCATAAGGATCTCATAATTTCAAAAATATGTGCCTTTTTTACTAATGGGCCTATGAAAACGCCCTTCAAAATATTTATGAAATGAGTGCCAGACAAGGACCAATGTGTCAGCAAAGCTCCTTGCTAGCCCAGGGAGCCTGAAGCTACCAGTGAGATGTGAGCTGCAGCAGACTGGACCAAAACACAAGGGAAGCCTTCAGCATCCAGATGCCAAACGCCTTTGTGGGCACAATTCTGAATTTTATGTCAATGCAGAAAATCACGGGATGCTTAGGGAAGGTGAAGGGCTGGCATATTTTTTCTCTGCCTTAAGGTTTCTGAGTCCTTACAGCAGACTAGTGTGTCATGTTTTCCAATTTTTCCTTTGCAACTGTGGAGGTTAAAAATGTGGTTTTAAAATGTCATATGCATGAGTAATTATCAATTTCCTACTATTCCTATGACATTTCCAGGCTCCTATCCATGGCTGCTCATTCCTACCCAACCAACCACAGCTTCTGAGCTAAGGACCCCCCCCACCCCCTATAATTGCTTTAGTTGTTGGCGCAAGGTGAAGGCGGGATGAGGAACAGGAAACAGGAAGGGTGTCCCAGAATGGGTCAGAAAAAAGGCGAACAGAAACGTTTTCAGCCCATGGGACAGGAAATTTAGGAGGTTTCACCCATCCTTCTTCTGCAGCAGCATGATTCACAGCAGACTTTTCCCCAGCCATGGTGCTGCAGTTGTCAGGAGGACTCCGCACGGAATGGGAAAGAAATGTCCAGCACAGACCACTGCTTCCTTACATGTCTTGCAATTACTAGTGTCTACACGGTGAAATTAACACCCTCAGCAGAGAAAGGGGCAAGAAGTTAAGGAGGAGGGGAAAAAATAAAAAGGAAGGCAAAATAGAAAAAGGCTGTTTGAGCGAAGTGAGGCACAAGCACTTCCCACATTTCACCTCTACAGTTTACAACGGGGAGCCAAAGCAAAGCAAGGCAGGATACTGAGGTCACCTAGCTGCTTGCAGGCATCTGTCGTGGACAGGCGCGTGTGGCCCACCAAGGCAGAGCTCTGTATGTGCTCAGTTAAGCACTGAGCTCTGAAGCCAACAGCTCCAAATGTGGTCCGTGTGCCTATTCAGTGCCAGGGGTTATGCTCAGGTGTCTGTCTGCAGTTTATAATCAGGAGCTCTACTGAAATAATTTCATTAGGCAGGTGTGAGGTAAATGTACAGTGTAATCCAGTATAACACAATCATCATCACAATTTGATTCCCCTGCCCATCACCTTCCGCATTTATCTTCAGAGACCTCTTGATGAAACAGCTGCTTAGATTTAATTAAACAACAGCATTATATAAACAAGTTCTTTTGTTTTGTGCGCTGAACAGGGTATTCATCTTCAAAAGCTTTTCTGCCAGAGCTGGCCTTGCTGGCCCTTGACTTGTCTTTACTCCAATTACCGCTCCAGTTTAGCTGATTAATTTGTAGCCACTGGCAAACATGCACTGTTGGCAGGACATCATTCCATTTCAGTGACAAGCACTATAAAAAGATCATTATTTTCATTAGCATAAATAACTGCATGTTGATAGAACTCTGGTTTCTGAAAATAGGTTAAAGTCTTAACTGTCTTTATTCATTACCCACATATAATTGGAAGTAAAATTATCACATAAGTGAACAATAAGCTATCAGTGTATAATGCTTAATGACTGCACTCAGTCCAGAAACAGTCTGGATTTTTTTATTATTTTTTTCTTAAAATGAGACATTTTCATGTAAATGTCTGTGTAGACACACACTAGTTTTTTACAACACTATACATATTTGATGGTATATAAGAAGAGCCAGTGGAAAAAAGAATCACATGGCAAATAATGATGTTTTCTACTGCATAGCTTCTGTTTCATAGCACATACAGATAGCATTTTTCCAGTCATTGGCCCAGGTTGGATGCTTTGAAAGCGTCTCTGGCTGCAGCCTTCTAGTCAATCATGTTCCTAATAGTTTTTCCCTGACTGCGTTTTTAAGCGTTAATATTGCATAACACAGTCCTTTGAGACTAAAGGTTTAGTTTTTCATTCTTTTTTTTCTCTGCCATGCTGACTCCACATTCTTGGTGGCAGTTTTATGCCAGCTTAGAAATGCAACACCTGAGTCACTGTGGTTATAGCACTAGCTGTGCTTGCAAAGCAATTGTCCCCAGTGGGATCCTGCGCGGGATGATACCTCGTACATGCCAAGACAACAATAATAAAAACCAAGGTTTGAAAGGTAGATGTTTCTGGAGCTTTAGACCCTTATTTGTAGCTTAGCAGCTCTTCAGATGCAAGAGTGTATCAGTACACAACCATCTAGATGGGTTTAACCCACTACCCTAAAGAGACCGTTTGAAATGAGATTGCTGCTGAAAGCTCTTATTGAGTATTTGGGTTTATTTCACTCAGGAAACTTCACAAAGTTTATATATATATATATATATATATACACACACACACTTTCTGAATATATATACATATATATATATATACCCTCTGATGTTGTAAGCAGAGTCCTGTTTCTGGTCTAGGGTACACTCCAGCAAGTGAAAGCCCATCATGAGTTTTAGTCACTGTAGTGCCCATGTTCAGGATTCAGAGAAGAGCAGCCCTTTGAAAGATACCACTGTTGTATAAATGTGGGTTTTTTTACTTAATTCACTGCTGATAGACTGGAGCATCTCTGTGATGAGGAAAGGCTGAGAAACCTGGGGCTGTTTAGCCCAGAGAAGACTGAGAGGGGATCTTAGAGATGCTTATTGATATCTAAAGGACATGGGTCAAGTGGATGGGGCCAGACTCTTTTCAGTGGTGCTCAGTGACAGGACAAGGGGCAACTGGCACAAAGTGGAACACAGGAAATTCCGTCTGAACATGAGGAAAAAATTCTTGCCTGTGAGGGTGTCCGAGCCTGGCCCAGGCTGCCCAGAGAGGTTGTGGAGTCTCCTTCTCTGGAGAGATTCCAAACCTGCCTGAATGCCATGCTGAGCACCCTGCTCTGGGTGAACCTGCTTTAGCAGAGGGATTGGATGAGCTGATTCCCAGAGACACCTTCCAACCCATACCACTCTGTGATTTTTGTATAATTCTGTGATAGGAATATTAGTAGTAAAATAAATTTTCATTTGCATTATATAGCAAAGCAAAACAATGGGTACTGCAAGCTGGAAAAATGAGCGAGGCTGCCTTTACTTTGCTGCCATCGAGAAGCCTTGCACTGCTTTGACACATTGCCCAGAACATTTTTGTGTCCAGCTTGTAGCTATCTCTGTATATGTCAGAAGATGACTTTGAAAAATAGCTAGTTTATATAATAGAGAGGAGCCAAGGGTAGTAAATACGAGAGCAAACAATTGCCTGAGTATTGACTATTGTCCAGGAAAAAAATGTAGAGGAATAGCTGGGCTCCAGCAAACCCATGGCACCCACCGGATCCCCACAGGTACTGGAAGGCAGTTCCTCGCAGATGGTCCCAAATTCCCAGGCAGAGCCTCGCCCGCCTCCTGGGGCTGGACGGGCACGTCTGGAGAAAGCTGAAGGACCTGTTGTGTTGTCAGAGGAGAACCAAATGCAAAATGCTGTGTAATATTTGCTGAGATGTTGCACCCAGAGTGCGATGCAGGGGAGAGGAGGGTGAAAGGGCTGACAGCACTGGTGAACATCCAGTTTGGGAATGGAACGATATGATTGGATGCTAAAATGGATTTTTTTCCTTCAGAAATAATTCTCGTGAAACGCTTGTTTTGCAACAAATAGCTCATAAAACTTTAGAAATAAAAAGTACTGAAACATGCTTTTATTTTGTCAAAAAAAGAAAACAATGCCCCGACACATCAATGGAATTTTTTCAGGTTTTTGCTCATACTTGGAACAAATGCCCCAAATTAAAGCACATCAGGCCACAGTAGCAGACCACTAAAGAGGCAGCAGAAGGCTCCCTTCAGACACAAGCAGGGGAACCCTCTACCTGCATCCTATGGAGCGTGAAGAAGCCTGGAAAATGCCTTTCAGCAACAGTGATTTAGCACAGCGTGGTGTTTACTGGTGATTGCAGGAGCCAGAACAGCAGCAAACACTGGTTACTTGTTTGGGGAGGGAAGAAGAGGTTACAGATTGTTTGCAGTAGACAACAACCTGCAGAAAGGAGCAAACAGTGGTTTTCTTTTCCTTGGAGGGTCACTGTAAATAAGTAACATTTTGGACCTAAATACTGGGGGTGTTGCTGAATTGTATGCATTATATGACTAGGAAAAAAGGCACTAACAAGTCAACGAAGGCCAGGCATTAAGGTATAAGAATGTGACCATTTCATCCATGGAGAAAACTGGATGTTTAAGATGCAATGCAACTGCTGGCAAATTGTGACGTTCTAGAAAATGCTGTTGTAGTTCTTGAAAACCATGAAAGGAAGTACATACAGTCTCGAGGAATTATTTTTACTTGTGACAGCAGAGTTCACCTGGGCTGAGGTCCTAATAGGCTGGTGCTGTATGGACACGGGAGGAGCTTTGTGCAGAGCAAAGACTTCAGGCTAAAGCAAGCACGGTACCAGCCAGATTAGCACTAAATGCACCCGACCATCATTTAGGGAAGTGCTGCTTTCGCAGTGGCAGCAAACTTGCAAACAACAGCTTGCCTGAACTTAATGAATTAAAAAGCCTCTTTATTTTAGACTGGTAGACACCTTTAAGTTTTGGTAAACATGAAAATTCATGTACCTGAACTATAAGTCATAAATGGTTTTGTAATACCAATTAGTAGCTATAAGAAAAAATGAAAAGAGGCTAGAGTAGTTTTTTTATGAAAGATAAAAAGCATCATCTTGCAGTCTAGGTGAATTCAACACCATTTACCTGGAACAGAAGCTGTAATGTCTTGTTAAACTCACTGCCTGGGCAGCACGCCCTCCAAAGCACCTGCCTCAGTCAGGTGTAGTTCCTAGTGTCTAAGGTAAATTACAGTGGGGACTTTGTGCTGGATGCTCAAACACCAGGCAAGCATACACACCACTTGTGCCCATGCTTGGGATGGATACTTTTTTCCTTGGAATGACTATTTCTATTACACCATCATTATCATAGGAATTGTCCCAGAGAGAAAAACAAAAGCAGTTTTTTTTTCCCCTTGCAAGAGTCAGCGCTGAGGACTCATTCTGATGTCCTAGTCCTTTGCTGGGCAGAAAATGCTTGTGTTTGCATTTTCTTCAGCTGTTGCTCTCCTGGCTGCCAGCATGGCTAAACTCATGCTGGATCAGACTCACTGCTGCAAGATGGCTTGCTTGGAGCAACTGATTCAAATGCTTTAAGAGGCATCCATGCTGTTCCCTAAGTATCAGTCTATTGGCTGCCCTCCAGTAGCCTTATCTGGCTAATATAATATTGCAGAAACAAAATTGTAGAGATTAAAAAAAAGCAATGTGTGTGGACATGGTATTGTAAAAACACTGACCAGGGAGAACACATTTTAAATGTAATGCAGGTGACCTGGAATCTCTTTCATTCCTGTGTCCATTTCCATATGCGTAATACAGGAGATTTAAACACTTTTTAGTCCTTTGAGCATGGATTTCTGGGCTGAAGTATCACAATGAAGTTTTATAGCCCTTTCTTATGAAGTGTGGCATTTCTGACATTATTTGATGTGCAAGAGCAACTGCATTAGTCAAAGGCTACGCTTGAGTAGTTATCACTTTAAGCCCATGCCCTGGGAGTATTGTATTCAGTTTCCTCATTATTTCCAGCCCTGCAGGTTATACCAAGAGTTGCTATTAGTACATTACGATCATAAAATGAAGGCAGTCACTTTCTATAAGGGTCAAGTTTACTCCTAGAAGCAGGCAAACTTCATTTTGCAGCTTGGATGGACTGGCAGTGCCCCCTTGCAAGCTTTCCTATGCCTGGCTGGTGTGTGTGCAGCCTTGCTCTACCTTCTTGGGTCCAAGATCTGCTTGGTCAACACTAAAACATTTAGCAAAATTTAACGCTACAGCATCTATACAATGCATCCATCTCCCTGTTCACTGTACATCATTTATCAAACGTACAGTCCATGCTATCTGAGAAGTGTTTGGATCAGCGTCATGGGTGGTGCACATTGCTGTAAGAGAGACGCATTTTTTGGGTATATTTAGCACTTGGTAATACTGAAGAGCAGCAGTTCTCAAGTAGGTACCATCTTGTGTTTGGTGAAGTCAGTGTGCCTTCCAAGTGGGCGTAACCTCTGCAGCACCTGGTTGGATAGCACTGGACAGAGAAAGGAACGGAGGCAATGGACTTCAGTGAAGCACCCGGCTGTGTGCATCACTCCTGCCTGCCTGTGTCCGAGCTGGTGGATGCACTAGTGTATGCAGTGGTACGCTGAGGAATCGTGGTGATTGAGGGCACCATTCTGGAGGAAGATGTTCAGAAAAGAGAAATAACGATATTATCCAGGCCCACTTCCATTACTCCTTCCCCTGGAGCTCATGACCCAGACAGCTGGTGGCATGACCACCAGCCGCGTGCTGCAGGCAAGGCAGCACAATCTGCTGCTGGGCTTTCATCTAGCTGGTGGCAGGAGAGCAGCGCTGTGGGTGTTGGTGACTGTACCTAAGGGAGTGATGCGGCTCCTAATCTGGCTGGTAGAAGGGTGTAACTTCCCATGGTCTGGCAAAACGTTGCTGTTTGACTGAAACCCCCCCCGATGGCAAGAGGGTAGGTAGGTTTCTCAGGCACATCTGAGCGCACATCTACTGCTGAAAAAGTCCTAATAGATTTTAGGCAAGGAAGAAACAGCTGAAATTGGAAAAGAAATGTTTTCTAGGAGAAAAATTTCCTTGACCCCAGTTCTCTGTGTGTTACAACAAGCAAAATGTAGATCCAAGGGACATGCAAAATTAAATAGAAAAGAACAAGGCGCACTGTCCTCATTTGAGCTACGTGCTTGCATGGTAGAGCTCCGCTGTTGTGCTGTAGCACGCAGAAGTCGTGCTTCCACACCATGCCTGGCACTCCTTAACTACTTTTTAGCAAAAGCAGTGAGATCACTTTAGCTAAAGCAGCATTTAACAGAATTGCTTCATACCTGATCAACATTAATGGGTGAAATGAAAGCCATCACCTTGATGATAAGATGATAGGATAAAATCTTAATGCATCTCGTTGCTGGTGCTTCGCCGGAGGCACAGGGAGGAGCCTCATTTGGCTCTTTGCTGTCTCCACACAACAGTGCTGTGAAGTCTGGGCTTTAAATGTGGCATTTTTGTGTATAAATAGCCCCTATGCTCACTTAATTACGGTCCTAGTCAACACTAGTAAAAGAGTAACATCACAACTACACCTCAAATAATTTTTTAAATATTTCCTTGGATGCTGAGTAAAGACCAATTGTCAAGAAATCTCAAATCTGTGGCATGAACTCCTAAAGTAACACCATTTTTTTCTTTGACCCTGTCTTCACCAACAAAAATTTACTGTAGTATTTTTAAAGAAAATAAATACCCAAATTCCAAAATATTCCCCTGCACAATTTTCTTCCGAGAAAAAACTTTAAAAAAATGTGATGTGGTGTGTTAACCACCTCACTTGAAACATTTAGATGCTGTGGTGTTAGGCAGGGTATAAGAACATAAATGGAATGTCAGGATTACCTATTTATTTATAGGTATCTCTCTAATATGTATACACAGAGTATAAATATGTCTCGTACAGACAAAGATAGTCAGTGGAGACACCTGAGCAGTTTTCTTTGTGATGTTTTTGGTTTGGCAAAGCTTTTTATTCAAAGCATAGCCAGAGCGACTTTGAAAGTTTAGGGAAAGACTAATAACTTTGATCCCTCTCTAAGCTGCTGTTACAATGGCCAACTAGGTCAACACGTTATTTACCACCATGGCTTACAGTCCATCGTCCACTGATGTGCTTGTAACTGTCTGTAAGGGATATTGAGTATTTAGACCTCCTAGGGATCAGGTATTAACCCCAACATTGCATGTGTGGATGTAACTGTGATATGAAGTACAATCCTTTCACTACAGGCTATGAAGCCCAGGTTTCAGGAAAGCTGTTCTTCAAAGGCCAAGACTCCCCAGACTGGAGCATAGATTAAGGTTCGTGCTAACAGCACCAGGAGCAAGGACCGAATGGGGCATTCACACTTTAAATATGGCTTCCGTTGAACTAATTGACTCATGGTTCTAGAGGAGCTAAACCAGCATGGGGCTCTGCCCCTGCTGATGTGTGCATAGGAGAGGAGAAGCCCAGAACAGCAACGCTGTGTAACGACCCAGGAGCAGTAGAATGATGTATGAGCACTCTTCTCGTTTTCACAAGGCAGCAGTGGAACACTAACTTGTTTCCATGGCAACCCTGAAAAAGAATTACAGCTTTAAAATTGACTGAATGGTAGCCCCATGAAAAAGTAAAGGGCAGACCATATCTTTCTAAAATATAATTTAGTACTAAGTCACCTGAACAGTATTAGCTAAAAGGATTTCAGCACTAGACTTGGGAAGTGACCCATTTGGGATATGGAGTGTTAGGTTTTTCTAATGGTGTGCTTTAGATCTGAAGGGCCTGGCGACACACCATAGCGTGCAGCATAAAAGAAATGGAAAAAAACCTTTCTGCCTGAAATCTCTTATCAGAAAAACAAGAAATTATTGAGGTGAAGGGGAGGGGAATAGCCTGACAGATAACTGGCACTTTTGAAAAGAAACAGTAACGCACACATTGAGGGCCAAGTACAAAAATGCACAGGAAAGGGAAGAGAAATGTGGTGGGAATTAAACAATCCTTGGGGTGAGTAAGGGGAAGCTTCTATATTTAGACTGGAAACATGTTCAGTTGGACTAGGAGGCCAGTATCTGCCTCTAGAGTGATGCATTATCCTGCCCTCAGAAGGCTACACAAATCTAATCTTGAAGTCCCTGAACATTTCAGAAAGTTTTTCTAGGCAGGAAAAACTCCCATTAACTTAAACAGGAGTTGAGAAAAATGCTCAGGATTTGGTCCTTTACATGAGACCTGAGGGCTGGGGAAAAGGGAAGGGAGCAGTAACTTGTACATGCACGATGACGCTTGTTACATGACAATAGTAAAAAGAAAAAAATCAAATTTATTATGGGGGACAAACAGCAATCTAATTTATTGGCAGAGATTTTCCTTTGCAAACAAGAGAAAACTAGATAGCTGCAAAGTCCCCCGTACATCAGTTACTTGGAAAGCGTGGCTGTATCAGCTCAGAGGTGCAGGTCTGTTATAAGCTGACAACAGGCAACTGCACAGTTCAGAATTTGGTCAGGCAAATTTCGTTGCATAGTACATAAATCAGTATTTAACAAGAAATATGGCCAATATGCTACCGGGAACAGTGTAGAATCATGAAAATAGACTTTCACTCAGGAGCAGGGCCCCGTTCAGCTCCTCCCACAGGCAGATGTTACCGTGTCAGTTGTGCTGAAATCCTGGTGCCCCTGCTCTTTGTCCCATGGTTTACAAAAAGCAGCTGCCTGTAAATCTTGTTCAAAAAATAAGTACAAGCATTGACCTTGGTTCCTAGAAATGGCCACAAGAAGGAATTATTTCTGTGTTTGGGTGAACAAGGGCTTCAATCTGCAGCCTTTTCTTTTTTTCCCCAGCAGAAACCTGCACAGATCCTGTTTTGACAAAACCATCACTTCTGAGTCTTAGCAAAACAGGTGTCTCGATTCTCCAGAATGATCAACACTGTTAATCCCTTAGGCTGTGATTCTCAAAAGAATCTCAAAAGAAAAACCTCAGTGAAAGAAAAACACACTCTCAGGCACCTTGGCCATCCCTGTCTGTGGGCCCCAGCCCCGCCACCCAGCATCGGAGAAGCCCAAGGCTGGCCCCTGTGTACAGGCTCCCTTTGCCCTCTTCTGGGAACACTCGCTTAAAACATCACATTAAGGTATAGGTTGAAACAAATCACAAGTGTGCTTAATAACGTATAAAATAGCTTAGTAAAATTGTCATGAAAATTTAAAAGCTTGGGCAAAAACCCTACACCTCTGCCATTTATACTGATGACAATGATAATGAAAAAAATAATGATGTTTTAACTTACCCATCAAAAAAATTTATTCACCCTGAGAGAGTAGAACTGTGCAAAGCTGGTGGAAAGATATACTTACCTTGAATTTATAAACTGCTCCTCAGATAAAGAAATGCAGGACGAGGAGTTGACTCATTTACATTCATTCAGTCACCCTTAGCCATTTTTTGAGCCAAGTGGTTGCAAATTCTTTGAAGTCATTAGAGCTTATAGGAGAGAAGCCCTAAACCTGAGCCTGGTTTCACTGTCCATATATACACGTCCATACATCCGAGGCAATGATCAGTCCTAATGCACAGAGACTGCCAGACAGGACCTACAGCATTGCTGGACACCACCACAGAAGCCTTTAGGTCCCTGACTACAGCCCATTGAATCCTCAAAGTGTGAAGTAAGGAGTCAGGCCCGGGAGGAAAGAATGATTTCCTCGTGGTAGTGGCACAGCCTGCCTTAATCTTTCTGCTTAAGAAAAGGTGAACAATTTTTCCTTACTTCAGTAGCTACATGGCAGATGAGAAAATAGAAATTACATGATTATTATTAAACTGAAAAGGTAATTCCAATGCATCTATTTCTTGCTGATGTCCAGAGAAATTCCATATCCTGAGCTAGAGCTTTGCCATCAATTAGGTCAAAACGAAAACAGAAAAAAAGAAGAGATTGTTTAATCACATGCTGAAAGACCCTGAAGGAACAAAAGGCAGCAGGGGAATTGAGCAATTAGGGTTGGGGCAGGGAGGTCACACAATTTCACAAGGTAGGTATTTCTATTTAGGACTTGTCCGTATCACTGGGGAGGTCCAAGCTGCTCAACTTGGCTGGTCATGGCAGAGCAGAAGTGAAACTTAGAGCAGGCCATAGAGAAGCAAGCATGGCTTCTTAAAGATTAGCCTGAGGAGGGCACTTCTTCTTTATAGGGCAGAGCACAAGGCATTCACCAGCAGAGCACACAAGCAGGCAGTCAGCTTGGATTGATTCTTACAGGGGTGTAACAAGGGGAAAAGAAGAGAGGACGCCCTGAAGCATGGATGGCTTTGCTTTGTGGACAATCACAGCTTAGGGAAATGGTGGTACGAGTAAGGACTTTTGGGAAGGTTGCTGTGCTGCAAAACACATTCTTCCGTATGTTTATGCTGGCTCCTCCCTAGCTGTTCGTAAGTGAAAATAAAGCAGCTCTTCCATGACCTTGTCTGGCCTTAGCCCCTTGACCTCACCAGGGTATCATGAGGTATGCTTCGATGTACACAGATAGACATATTTAGCCACATCCAGTTGAAATTCCAGCTTTTTACTCCTGTGGAAAATGTCAAGGCGAACTTACGCAGTTTGCCATTGCAAAGAATGAGAATCCCACCAGCAAATTGCTCCTTGCAGTGCCCAGCAGCAGCCCTTGTAAATGACTATGATTGAATCTATTCTAAATTAATTTGGAAGCGTGTGGGATTTTCAGACAGAAGAACTGATCACAGTGCAGTTAATTGGGCCTGCCCTCTTAGCCCCGCGCCCCGTCAGCCCAGCTCAGCAGCTGTCCCAGCAAAGGGAGAGGAGAAGTCGAGGGGGCAAGCAAAAAGCCTGACAAGAATTTAAATGAAATAAAATAGCCAAATTCTCTGCTCCATTGACTTTGTTGGGGTTAGGTCTGCAGAGAGCTTGAACCAAATGCCATAACAAATACAAGAACAAGTCTGATTCACGTGGCGTTTTCGCTACGCCCACCTCTCTGCATGCTCCTGCTCCCAGCTCCTGGAGAAGCTGCGCGCAGATGCTCAGCTCTCCTCGCTGCAGGGACGTGCAAAACGTGTCTGCAGCTACTGCTGCCTGCGGTTCTGTCAACAACAGGGTTTGGGGGTCCATTTACCTGCTAGAAATGAGGGTCGAATGGGGCCAGGGTGGCAAGCGAGGCACCGTCCTCTCCTGCGCTCAGCTGCGGGTGTGCTCGGTGCCTCCTGGCCCTCACACCACGCGAGCTGGGGCTGCCCCGCTCACAGCGCAGAGCTGGGAAAGGGCTCCCTAGTTACAAATCATTATTACAGATCCCAGATAAGCGCTGGGGTGTGACAGATACAGTAGTGCTGGGGCATGCACAGCAGGAAAGCATCAGGCATTTGGGGGCTCTCACTGCCAGATAGGTGCAAATGAGCCCCCGCAAATGCTGGGAGGGGAGCTGTGAGCGGCCCTCGAGGGGCCGCGGTGCTTGATGTGCCCAGCAGAGCCTTTAAAACAGATTACAGATGACAAAGCAGGAATCCAAGGTAAATTTACAGAGCTGATGAGTGAAAAAGAAAGAGCTCACATCTTTATATATCGGCTGAGCACATTTAGGAGAGAGTCACCAGGGTGCAATAAGCACGATTCCACATTATGTCACTTTTAAGAGTAAAACTTCATGATCGCTGTCAACTGCTGCATCCTAAAGAGCAGGGTTTGAAAAGTCACCATGTACTGCCACACCTCGTATATCCAGGAGACCATTATTGCTCAACTAACTCATCCCTTGGTGAGATACAGCGGTCCCAATGCTCACTTGCTGTGTGAGGATGACGAGAGCTGCGGGAGGCGGGCGAGATGGGGCTGGCTCGGACTGGTGCCAAGTGTCACCCCAGCCCTGGCAGGGCTGCCACCCACCCCCGGCCTCCCTAACTTGGGGGAGTACCATAAATGCAGTGCCTATATGAGACAAGCTTGCATGGGTCTCTGCTGCCGACTCCTCAGACATGGTATTTACAGGAACTAAAATCAATTAAATATTCTAGAACTCTTAATTTTTAGGCAGCAGCTCATCCCACACTAATTAGTGCAAATGGGAGGGTGAGTAGAGGGAGGGGGGAGATCAGAGTTTAAACACTACAGTGACAGATGCATTTTGTAGGATTTAACGATTCATTCTGAGGCACAATCATCTTTTCAAATACATATTACCAGCTACTATTCAAGGCCTGTCTGTTTTGGGGTTGTACTCATCACAGGTCAGATCCAAAAACTACTGAGATATTGCAAAGACTTTTAAGCTGTCTTAGCTGACATGTTAAGAAAGAAATCTAATTATCTAATTCAATTCCCTGTTATATGGACATGTATATGTGAACACAGGTATATGAAACGTTCTGGAAGGGGGACACGGGATCAGTTCCAACCCAGCTGTCTTCTGTGATTTTTTGATGAGCTATTGGTTAAGTTTCTGCTTAAAATAAATATCAATTCTTGATTTTGGCTTCCCTGTCTACCCCAAGAGCTGTTCCAGCAGCTGATGTGGCAGAGGGTGCTGAACATCCATTTCTTGCACACTAGAACGTTGTTATACTTCATATTGACTTTTCAAACATGAGCTCAGCTAAAATCCTTGACTTATTTTTGAAGATCTTAACCATGTCATGGCAATTGAGTAAATTTCTTATCCACGCTTCACATGAGGTTGTTGTAGACACAAGCAAAACACTCTTTAAAGCAAAAAAACCCCCCCAGAATTCTTAGAATACGAGTGCTCTGTAAAATCTATTGATCAAATGGAGATTTCAGAGCAGAAATCCAGATCTGTAGTCCAGACCAGTTATCTTCTTGCTTCCTCTGCCTTTCCAGTAGTCTGTAGGCATTTTGCATGTAATACTAAAAAGGTCACGATCAAGCTTGTTTATACAAATTACAGCACAGGAGATCTCTTACACCTTGGGTAGCTCAAATGCTACTAGGGCTGGGTATCAGAGCACTTCAAAAACCAGGAAGATAATTGAGCCAGCACTTCAGTGTAAGTGACAGAAAGTTTGTCCCTTTCATTCCATTCTTTATTAATAGGCATGCTTAGGTGGGATCAGACCCTGAATCCACTTAGTCCAGCTTGCTGTCTCCAAGGATAGCAAGCAAGAGGTGAACAGAAGAGAAAGTGAGCGCCAGAGGTCATGGGTATAATGTGACATCACATAACCCTCCTCATGATTTCCAATAAAAAGACAAAGACTAAAGCCAGCTCTAGGACAAGCCGCTATTTCATGGCTGCAAACCATCCAAGCGAGTGTCTTCCCAAGGTGGAAATTCCACATCCAGAGCCTGCCTTGTTTTCTGGGTGGCAGCTGGGCCCGAAACAACCTTTGGCGAATGCAACGTAATGTACATAAGCTGGTCTTTCTTCCAGTTTCATCTGCAGTGATAATTAATGAATCTGACAAGCACCAGATGCTCTCTCTTTGCATCGTCTTTGAATGATTTGCCACACAGAGGGTCCCTCACTGCCTGAACACCTCGCCTACCACCGCGGTGAATATTTATACAGATTTGTCACCATGAGCTAGCATGATTTCGCAGTAATCATTAATCTGCTATCTAGTGTTTAATTGCTCTTATCTGCTGCTGCAGAGAAAAAGAGCAGTTCATTAGGCAGAAGCAGTTCACTGGCAACATCTCGCTTCTAACTCTGGCCTGGGGCCGAAGGGCATCAGACCCCTCTCCCTGCCTTCTGTGGCTGTAGGGATCCACGGCCTGTGGCTCACTGGTGCTGGAAAGGTGCCGGATTCTGGGGGTGCCTGTGTGGCATCCCCCCTGCCTGGGCTGCAGGCTTGCCTGGCAGGGCTGCCCGCGGGCTGCAGCGGTGCAGTCAGGATGGCGCAGCTGGGCGCAGGGTCAAGGTAGCTGCGCTGCTGGCCGTGCACCCCCAGCACTCTGGCTGAGCATTCGGCTGTCAGGCAGCACAGAGCCTCAGCCAAGCCTTGCCTTTGCCCGAGCCTGCCCAGCCTCGTCCCCCCTCCCCTTTTCTCCCTGTGTCCCTCGGCCCGTGTCCCCGCAGGCCCCTCTGCTCAGGGCTGCCCAGCTCCCGAGGCCGCCTGGACGCGTCCCCCGCAGCCTTGCGATGCATCACCCTGACACACGCTTTCCCCGAGGACTTGGCTTATGGTAAAAAAACCAAAACATGAGGGGCGAGTTAATGTGATTGGCTGCCAGCTCTTGTTCTTCATGCTAAGAATGTGAAATATGTGCCTGCCAAAAATAACAATACCATATACACAGATACAAGTTACCCATCAGATAGGAAAAACCCAGCAGCTTCCTGGTGAGAGATGTGAATACAGCTCTTCTAGAACAGAAGGAGCAGAAAAATGTAATATCTACATAACTGAGTTTTCTCTGCTGTCTGCTCCAAACGACACCTTTTGCTCAGAGGCCCTTAGGCACAAAGAATCAGGGTAGCTGGGACCTGTAAAATAATAGGTTTAGTTTTAGGGTAATAATATGTCTTTCAAATGAGCATGGCCTATTGCTGCAAGCTTCAAAGAAGCCGTCAGTGCACTTTTTAAAGCCCAAATAGGTATTTTATGATGCAAAGGATAAATCTGTCACTAAAGATACTCGGAAGTCAAGTAAATACAGCTGTTCTCTTATACAAAGAGCAAGATATTACTATTGTGGGGAAAATTCTGCCCTCTCTTAAAAGAAAGTAAAGAAAAAGGAAAAAAAAGAAAGGCAAAAAAAGCGAGGAGGTTTTCTCTACACCTGGTAGCAATGAGCTGCAATGAGATACAGTTACTGGGGATGGGCTCTGGCACCAGCACTTCAGCACCAGCGGGGTGTGTGATGGCAGAGGAGGATGCGCGAGCTGCCAGCCCCCTGAAAACACAGTCTGCTTGCTCCATCTGAGCATCAGCTGGTGTTTCAGATCAGCTCCTTTGCAAGTTGCTAATCCCCCAGGTCTGTGGCGAACTGGAAACCTGAGTGTGATGTGAGAGTTGTGTATGCATTCAAGTGATATGTAATAGAAAAAAAATAACGTGGAGGGAGAAGGGACAATTTAACCCTGGCTTAAACAATTGTTGGACGGTAGCCAGAAAGACACATCTACTTGGTCCCAACCATGGTAATTTCCAAAGCTGAGAAGAAAAAAGAGGAAAGGGACTAATACTCAAGTGCTGGAGCTGGGAATCGGCACCAGCCGGGGCTCATGCCGACAGCAGCACGGCCGCCCACCCTGGAGCAGGCACTCCCATGGCAGCAGCAGCATTTCAGACACAGGCCTGCAGCTGCCTACACAGAGCTGTGCCTCACAGGCAGGCGCAGGACGGTCGCTGATGGGGAGCTTACACATACCTGTAAGACACTGCAAAGTCTCACGTACCTGTAGGCCACGCTGTCAATAATGCGGACATAAACAGGTAGGGCTGCGTGAGTCCTTGACTTACTAAAGCCAGCAAGGAAAGAGAGATCAATAGATCCCTCATTTTATATGCTTTGTAGTTTGGACAACAAGAAATAAATAAATACCGCCCTTTTCTGGAGATATGATTTTAGAATTCCAGGTCCCAAATGGGACTTTTGCATTATTATGGGTGAGAAACAAAAGTATTGCAAAACTAATCCTAGAGGGACTGAACACTGTTGCTTCAAGTGCAGGGATGTAGAAAAACCTTCCTGTTCAATACCAGACTGCAAGATGAGCTATAAAACTGCAGGATCAAAGGTCTGTCTAGCTCAGCAGCCTGCCCCTGGCACTGGCCAACAATGCTGAAGGCAGGCTGCAAGGGCAGGCAGGTCCTGAGCAATCTCCCTCGCATGCTATCCCCTGCTAGACAGTACTCCTAATGTCCACTTCCCAGCGGTTCAGCATCTACTGAGCCAGCAATTGCCTTCCCACCACAACAGCTAACATGCTATGATACCCTTATCCTTTATACATGTGTTTCAATTCCATTTGAACGAATTTACAAATGGCAGCCTCAGGAAAGGAGTCCCACAGTTTAGTTGTCCACTAGACTCAATGAGATGTGTAGAAGAAGCCTGAGATACAGCTTGTCGTCTAACCTGTACCAACACCCTTGTGAGATCATGCTTTACTGTGGCTCTTTAGGTTTGAACACAAGCCATTAGGCCTTTAGGTGGGCACAGTGTGAGGAAGGCAGAGTGTGGGGGTCTGACCTTGGCTGGCTGCCAGGCACCTACCCAGCCACTCTCTCACTCCCCTCCTCAACAGGACAGGGGGGAGAAAAGCCTGTAGGTTGAGATAAAGAAGGGAGGTCACTTACCAATTACTGTCATGGGTAAACCAGACTTGACTTGGGGAAAAATAATATAATTTATTGCCAATTAATATAGAGTTGGGTAGTGAGAAACAAAACCGCAAACCCTTCTGCCCAGTCTCAGTCTCACACCTTCACTGCTGTCTCCTCTACCTCCTCCATCCCGACTGGCACAGGGGGACAGGCAGCGGGTGCTGTGCTCAGCCCAGGGCAGCTCCTCTCTGCCATTCCTTCCTCCTCACGCTTTTCCCGCCATGGTCTCCCCAGGGCTGCAGGGACATCTCTGCCTCGCGCCTGCAGCCCCTCCTGCCCCTGCTCCTGCTCCCACCCGGCTGCTCGCAGGACTGGGGCTGTCTCTTTGCTCCTCACTCCTCACACCCTGGGCAGGGTTTTGCCCTTTCTTCCACACCTTCTCCCTGAGGAACCAGCAGCCCGGCTGAGAGGCTCAGCTGTGCCCTGTGTGGGGTGGCTGTGCAGATCCAGCTTCTCTTCACAGAGATCCCCCCAGCCCTGCTGCCAGCTCCTGGCACAGACACCCTGTGCAGGGACATTGCCATTCATCTGTCCCACACTGGCAGCATGCATCATAAAGTCACTTCTCAAGCCCAAATCATGTGCGTGCTCTAGTGTACAGTCTCACATGCACACATGAGCAGTTAATTTCTAACTATAAATGAAGGCCCTTTGTCCAGAGTGGACACCAAGGCATTTCCTCGTTTCCCTTGATGAGGTTGGAGATCCATAACTTCCTAGAAGATGCGCCTTGGTGAAACCCAAGTGATTTGCTGAAATCCTGAAAACAAGCAGTTGGAGGAGCAGCGTGGGGATTGGTTTTCCTGCATCATACTTAATCTGCTTAATCTTTTAACATGTCCCATGTTTTATGACCTCTTGCCCCCTTCTTATTGCACTCCCCCCGCAAGCTGCCTTCTCTCCCGCTCCCAGCGTAAACACCAGCCCTTCGATTGTTGCCAGGAGGCTTTCACAGAAAAGGCTACTTTCTCTGGCATAGCACATAAGGGATTTAAGTTGGATTGCAGAGGAATGATAAAGCACGCCATTATAATTACAGCAACAGGCTTATCCTGTACATTTTCCCCTCATAAAGCAAGCTGCTGAAGGAGAGGTTCTCTTGTGAGGCCTGCAGCAGCAGGGGCTCCTCTGCTGTCTGGTGTGCCGCTCTGCGCCGAGGCAGCAGCGGGTGAAGCTCAGGATTTTGGTGTGCTTGGCCCCATGGCCGGCCACACCAGCCATTCCCCCACAGTCCCTGCTGTTGACCTCCTGTCCTCCCCTGGGCATGAGGAGCAGGAGGTCGTCAGAGCTGGACGTGGTGCTTCATTTGGAGAGGAGAATCTCAGGAATAAAACTTTAGCACGTGTTTATTCAGGATTAGTCCTCCTGTAATTGACTTGTGTTTTGGTGCTGCAGGGTTTGTTCCTTCAGAACAACTGCAGAATAATTAAATAATAAGAGAGAGGAGACAAAAAAGCTGTGGAGTTAAGTGAGCTTTGGGTATCTGCTGTCCCTATGCTTTTTGCAGCCCCAGTACTTCATCATTTGGTTCAGCAGCTGCCCAGCCTGCGGTGGCAGGCAGGTGGGGACACTTTAAATCCTCACCTCCGACTGGTGCTCCCAGACGCTCTGATGTGCCGATGCTTCAAAAGCAAAAGATGAGATAATGACAACTCACTTCCATCAGGAAGCAATTCAATTCGTGTGGTTTTGAATTGTGTCTGCAACAAAGAAATCACATCACCAAGTGGTTTTAAGCACAATAAGCAACCGAGGAGCCGGACAAATAATGAAACTCTAACTGATCTACTGCAACTTTTCCAGGTATGCTCTTTTAGAGAGAAGCCCAGGCAATAAATTACAATAATTTTGAAACTGAGGCATCTTATAAATATTTACCGGTTAGAGTACTTGCTAGCAAACAAATAGTAGTTAAAATCTCCAATTCCATCTTCTTCATTTGCTCAGTGGTCTTTCAATTGAACAAATTCCTACGGTGTTGTATTTCCTGTCTGCAGCTTCCACCCAAAGATAATTATTTCTGAAGAGCTTCAGAAAAATCAGGATAGTGGTTTTTGAGTTATGTGAGGGAAGGAAAAAAATATGCTTTTCCCATATGCTGTGATTGAAATGTTGCATTTGCATAAATCAAAACCAGCTGTAGCTATAAAATTTTTAACTTAGCTTGATTTATTGCCCTTATTGAGGAAGGAAAAACAAAAGATGTCTCAAGATGATCCGTTCAGTGGATTTTGAGTTAGGACATGAGCGGTTAGGTCTGGCATGTGTGTGACGCAGTATTTTCTATCGGGGTTTTCTCAAAGCTCTTGAACAAGAACATTTTAGCTGGCATGGCATGCACAGATCCAGCAGCCCTAGTTGAGGATGACAGCAATAAAGGATACTCAGCACTGATTTTCTCTTAGAAATAATATTATTGCTTACAATTGTTTATTCTTTAGTAGTGTTTAAATGCTCCACAGTCATTTGGCTTTACTTGAATATCATCAGTAACAGCCTAGCTGGCTTCAGTGGGACCTCTGGCAGAGTGAGCTGCTACTGAAACTAACTCAAAGTATCAGTGTGAGCCATCGAATGCCCTGCCCCAGAGATCTTAAGCTGTCAAAAGCAGATTCATGGAAAAACGTGGCAAATAAGACAGAGAATAAAGAAAGAAACAGAGAATGCAGGGCACTTGAATGACACCACTTCCTGCACAAACACAGGAACCATTTAATAATGGCTAACTACTTTTCAGAATGAATGTCAGTATATAGGCTTCAGAACATCCTGGCTTTTCACAGGAAGGAGCATATTCGGCTCTTAGATTTTTTGGTTTGGGTCTTGATTTTAAGTTCCCTCTCCCCTTTTTGTCTTCCATTTTTCATCTTAGATGCAATAAGATAATTGCCCCTGGAACTGGTGTTCCTTTCCCCTCTTTGTGTACTGCCAGAGGAGTCACCCTGCAAGTAAGAGATGTTATCTTGCTCCTTTCTCCCTGGCACTGCAGTGAGACAGGAAATAGAGCTATACTTCACTGCACAGCAGCTCAAATTTGGTCCTGGTGAAGTAAGAGACAAGTATTTCCATGCATTTTGATGGGGTGAGCAAATCATACAGAAATGGCTGAGTCACTTCACTCTCTCCTACAGAGTGCTTTGAGTTCCTTAGAGGGACTGGTTTGTTAGCACAACATATGCATTTGTTTATCTGTGCACTGAAAGCTTGTCTAATATCTTTCAGCTGTATCAGTTGGCCTAATGAAAGATCTCATTGCTACTTAAAAACCTGTCCTACCGATGTCCTTAAGATCATTGAAGCTGCAGCAAGATACTGGTTTGTTATCAATAGGACTCAAAGGTTGACACCAGGATAATGGTGAAAGTAGGGGTTAAAGAATGATATGGTCGTTGTCAGCAGGAAGATTATAGAATCACAATTGCATCTTGCTTGAGAAATTTCACAAAGGGAAGAAGCCCATCACATAGCTGTTAGAGAAAATATCAGGTTAACACTGAATTGAATGAAACCATACTGAGCTACAGCCACAGAAATGTGGTGCACTTGTCCTTGCAGTGTGTCGGCCTTTGACAGCCCTTGTCACCTTCTTGCCTCGAAGACTTCTTCTGCACCTAAAATCTTGCTGAGGTTTGAGAAGCAACTGGGGTCTGCATGAGAAAACTTGGCTGCCCTCACTGCGGTGGTCAGGGTGCACAGGGCACACACGATTGGTCCTGGGACTGCAGCTAGTGCAACTCTATCTGTTTGGCTTTCTGTTCCCCACCCCATGCTCTGCAGGTTTTGCTTTTGCTGGCAAAAGTTGTTTTCTTAGTGTCAAAAAATGAGCCAAAGTCTACAGTGCAAAATGATTTTTTTCACCTCTCTCACCTTTCCACGGCAATTGGCAGGATTTGCAGGTTTCACATTACGTGTCAAGCTGCTTCCAGAGGCTCCAAACTCCCAGACACTTAAAAATCAATGGGCTAGACACAGCAAAAGCTCAGGAATTTCTTTCTTCATCATGTACCATACAGCATATAATGGTGTTTTAAAAGAAAGAAAACAACACATGTATACACAAACCTACCCAGAATTACAGCTTCTCTACATTTTGGAGGGATGAAATTTTGGGGAACTTGACAACATGTCTCCTTGTATTAAGGCCAGATCTCACCAACATAGAGGTTACCAGTTCGGAGCTGTATGTGGGGAAGAGGTAGCAAACATACTCCTAATCATATAGCTCTCCTCAACATTTAGGATCCGTGGCTTCAGTGGAAATGAGGGAATCTGACAGGAATAAAGTGTGATACCAGCATTAAAGTTCCTTTGGTCAGCATCGAGGACCCATTTGTCCTGGAGAAGAGTTCTGGGGAAGATCACAGTAGCAATGGTGCCAGTAGGAACACGGCTTGAAGGGAAGGAAAAAAATTTTAAAACTAGCAGGCAGGAAAATGTTTATCATTTGCCTAGAAAAGAAAACCTGAGCAACCTATTAATACATTTCAACAAAATCTTTTCCTCTGTTGGTGGAGTAATGAATCACCATTTCTCTACATACAGGAAGTAGCATCTTACAATAAATGGATGGAAACGGAGACTAACTTGAAAGTGTCATTTTGTGAAGGGCACCAGTAACATTTGTGACACATTCTAGTTTTTGACCATCTGGCAGCGTTGAGGGCTAAAGTAATGCATAAACCTTGAGAGACCCCATTTGTAGCAGGAACTGCTTTAGACTTCAAATTTTAATGGAGTGAGATCTCAGATCAATGCCACCCTAATAATGCAGAATGGATTTGGGCCAGGACACAGTGCTGTTTATACTGGCTCTCTCTGAAAGGCCAGAATTACAAATACAGAGACTAAATCTTTCTCTCACAAATTGAAAAAGATCTGTTAATAATTATTGTGAGCCAAGAGAAAAATCCAGACCTCTCTAGAGGCAAAGGAACAGGCAAATACAACCGGGAGGTCATTAGCTTAAGCTTTGCAATTGCTGTCCAAAGGGGCTCTTTTTCAAACCTGTCAGGAATTTCTTTCTAACAATTCAGCTATTCAGAAAGTGACCGCTCGGACATTGCAAAAGTCAGTCATACACAAAGAAAGGACGCAGGGAAGAAGATGTGAAATTTAGCAGTGAATCCTAATCTGAGTCCAGTGATGAGCATTGTAAGGAATAACCTGGGGAGGCAGCTAGCCTGGTGAGAGCCGAATTGCTAGTGCTGGGGCAAGTCTACGCCCTTGCCTGCCTCAGTTTCCCTTTTGCAGAACAGGAGTAATGACAGTGACCTTGTGAAGTCTTTCCCTTGACTCCAGCACGCACCACAGATGGAAAGTGCTTGCAAAGGGAAAGTGCCGCTATTTCAGGATGAGGGAGGTGAGGCTCTCAGCAGCTGAGCGACTTATCTGCAGGCACACAGCGAGTCAGCGGCAGCTCCAGGAATAGCACATGGGTCTCTCGGCTCAACAGGAACAGATAATGCTTAATAAAGAATTTAAAGCAGCAATTAAGGGCTCACTTCTACCAACTTTACATTAAACGAGGAATCCCCTGGCCTCCTCAGGAAGTAAATACAGCTCAGGGTGAATTAGGGGTGCAGACTTGGGACTTAAAGAACTGCTTTGGATGAACAGTGCCCCTTGAAGTGTTTTAGCAAGTGAAAACCAAAGTCAGTGCTGAGGATTAAGATTTGAAAGCAAGTGCTGACATACTGAGGTCCTTGGAAATTTTGTCTGTGAGGAAATCTACTGTATAATTAAATTTGCAGTTTCCTTAGTGGGGACCATCATTTCCTTCCATGAACAAAAAGATAAATTTCTTAGATATTCTGTCATGGAGTCTTCTAATGTAACGAGGCTTGACAGACTGAATAAGTAACTCCACAGCTTTTAAGAATAATCTTTTTGATAGCAGCGATTCCCTGAGATGATAACCTTCCTAAAGACAACTAAGGAGTCTACCAATGAGCTGAGAAGTGTGGTTTCGCCAGCCACGGAGGAATTGCAGTCATGACCTTGTCCAGAATCTCTGACAGGATTTTGGCAATGACTGCAGGAATCAGAGGCTCGGGAGGAAACGCAAACTTCCTGGTCGAAACGCCAGTTGATAAGTAATTCAGCAGGAGTCCCTGGGCAGCACTGGAGGGGGTGTGGATGCCAGCAGTACATTCAGATGAGATGAGAGTAGCAGTATGGTCAGAAAGGTGTCCCACACCTGAGGCAGCCTGAGAAGAAGAGGTCTTTCAGAAAGACCTCTTCTGAAATTCATCTTGCCGATGACAAAATACCTGTAAATCATTTTATTCTTTCTGTGATGCAAGTTACCCAACTTTTAAAAGTTAACCTATTGTTAGGTTAGAAGATATCAAAGACTTCTATGGTTGCTGCTTCTGCTATCTCCCATTTGTAGTTGCCATTTATCTAGATGGGGCTGCTGCCCTCCAGGCACCAGAGCAATGGTTGTTGTCTTTACCTCTGGGAAAACCTCACTGGAGGTTATTTTAAATTCTGATTTATTCAGACCAGATGAACAGCCTTAAGTCTTTGAGTGAGGTGGTTTAGCAGTCAAGGTTTTTCTTTTAGAGGAATTAATTATAACCAGATTCAAACCTACATGCTGTCTCCACCAATTTAATCACAAATGTGAGTCAACAACAGTGTACAAATCATCTTTATCAGAAGTGTATAGTTACTGTGTTACAAAAATATGGGACATGCAGTTCCCACACAGGCCTTTTATTTCAGCAGCAATTCATGGCTACAGAGAGAAATCAGACTGTCTGCTCTGTGTCTCCTCTGCCTCTCTTCTCCCTGCCTCACTTTAACCTCACACCAAGAGGCAACGCAAATGGATGAATATATCCATGTTTATCCACACTGAAAGCAGCTGCTAGGAAGTATTTTTCTGCAAGAACAGACAATAAGTATCCATAAAGAAACATGCTATAAAAAAGCCCATCTATGCCAGGTATTAAACCAGATTAAGTCCAGATTCACACATCCTTTAGTTATGCTCCAAGGAGCCTCCACTCTGAATTGACACTGGTGTCAAGAGAGGCAGCTAGTGCACTTTGGGGCGTTTCAATGTGTCTTTGGCAGAAAACGACCCTCAGAGCACTGGAAGAATATCAAGATTTGTCAAGTTTGAATGTCTTCTCTGCTGTAGCGGGAAATCATACTTCTGCCTCCGTTTCATTCCTACTAGATGAGGAAGGTGCTCTGCTCACTATAGACAATCTTTTGGGGTGCAACCAAGCTCTGGTAGTATCCCACTACTGACGTTTGTACTTACAGTTCAGTGTGCAAGGAGTCATGCAGGAATGAGTCATTTTCATCTACTGCATCTCTTGTAGCCTGCCTGTCCTAAAGTAAAGAAGGCAGAGTTTCCCGCATCAGAGTTTCTTTTCCCTTCGGTGCGAAATCAATCCTAAGTTGGCCAGCACTGAGCTCTGATGATGTGACGGCTGGCTACAGGCTGACCCGTGCAACCCTGCATCAGAAATGCTCAGTACTGCAGCTGAGAACAGACGTGCAGAAGAGCCGACACCCAGCTTCTCAGCAGGCGCTTAAGCGCCTGGATCCAACTGACATTAAAAGGAGTCCAGTCCCAGATACATTTTAAAAGCTAGGTCTGAATTTTTATGGAGCTGCCTGCATAAAGCAGCCAGATTTTGAGGAAATGGGGCATTCTCTCTGGGAACTAGGCTAGTTTGGCTATCTGTTCTGTTTTTTAAACATCTGGATGAGTGCTGCAGGTATGACTAACTTTCAAAGCCGGTTTTGCCTTTTTGACAAATATTTGGTAGCTTATATGAAATAAACCTTTTTCTTTTTTCCCTGCTAATTAAGTTCACATAACAAATTGTAGTTAAAATGGAATTCTTTTAGGGAAATGAATGAAGTTACTTACGTGAACTACATGGCTGAATCACAGGAGAAAATACTCCGTTACTTCTGAATAGCATTTTCTGACAGTCTGCAGTGGTGCATCCTCTTGGCAGGGGTCCCTCACAAATCACATACTACAGAGTGTAAAAAAAATGAATGTTTGGTATGTTACCATGAGAGTCCTTGGCAAATATACGTCTGAGGGAGCTACTTCGTCTGACTTGGCAGCTACCCATTCATAAAGAATGAAAGATAAGTTCACAACAACGGCCCTCAGGAACTTCAGAGGGACAAATAGCCCTCTGATCACTGTGAAGCTACCTGGGGAGAGGGAAAAAATATTGTCAGCAAATTTCCATGAGCCAGAACTATATTCCAAGAAAATCTGAAACATTTCTGTAACCTCATCCTGCCAGAGTGTGAAAGATTCAGATTTAAGCCCAAATCCAGGAAAATGCATCAGTGTGAGCATGAACTGAAAGCATACAGCAACTTCAGGGCTGTGGAAAGGGGCACACAGCATAAAAAAAAGAACCTACATGATCCTTTCTGCCTTCTGCCCATAGCTGGAGAGCAGGAAGTATGGTCATCAAACAGAAAGCAAAAAAATTCTGCTACTAGCAAACATGTGGTCACTCAACACCTAATTAGACCTTTAGGCTTTACAGCAGTAAAACATGATACAAGCCAAAATATTACTGAATTTTGAAGAAAATTGCCTTTTTCTTTTGTGGACAGTGCATTCACAGTTACATCGGGGCCTGCAGACCAGCACGCCTTCAAGTATCAAGCTATTGTGATACTAATCCTACGTTCCTATTGACTGTGAGGAAACCGTTCCTGTAGTTGCTGCCTTCCCGTGCCTCGGCCAGAGGCAGAAGGCAGCACTGGGAAGACATTCCAGTAACCCAAAGGACTGCTTTTGCACTCATAGGAAGAACACAGTTCCAGTGCGTGCCCTTCACACGCAGTGCTCCTCACAGCTAGATAGCCGCGGTAACACAGTTTCCCTGACTTCATTTTGAGTCAGTACCGTCACTCCCATTAAGGATCTCCTTCATAGTTAGGAATGAGTAATCTGCTGCCATTGTACCACAAAAGAAAGCGTGTGCCATAGTATGCCAGATGTTAATGGCGTTGTTGTGTGGGAATATATGGGAGCATAACGGCACCTCCCTGGCTCCACCAGCAGTTGGCAGTCCATATGGTGGTGGCACACACCCCATACTGATGGATGCTCAGCAGATGCTCTTCAAGAGCTAAATAATGCAAATGGAGCCTGGTGTGATCAATATACAGACCTTGTAGTTCAGGCACTGCTCACAGCCAACAAATGCAGTAATTTGGAGCAAGGAGGGAGGGCAGTTTTTTCAAAAAAGAATAGTCTTTAGAAAAAGGCCAGTAAACCTTTCGGCATTTAAAAAAAGTAGTTACAGGTGCTGCTGAAGAGAGTTTTACTTTGTTACTAAGGTTCTGCACTTTCATTAAAAAGCATATATATTTTGGAGAAACTTCTTATTTCAATTAAACAATTTATTGCCCTTCAGGAATCTATACTTGTCAACCTCTGTCTGGGATCGTCCTCAAGACACGTGTGTGTGCGCGCGCATGCACGTATCTATGCTTATACATTCATAAAATGCTTAATCTCACCTCTGAAAATATTGGGTCCCTCAAGACCAGGAGCCTCCACTGGAGTGAATATAATTTCCCAGTTTCTCTGTACTGCTCAGACAGTTACATGAAACTATCAGAATCTGGATGTTCCTAGGATAATGCTAGACTTATTTTTATTGTCATGGTTAAAGAAAAATAATCTCTTTGCTCGTATCAATATTTCAGAGCGTCTTCAGTGGTTGAAATTAGGTCAGGCAAAGGAAAAGTGCTGGTAGTTGAGGAGAAGTAAAGATCAATAAGGTTACCTGATACACAGACAGCACAGCCAGCAGCAATCACAATATTAGCACAATATGCATCAAAATCCACTTATATGTGGGAGTAGCAAGAAATGGAAACAACTACCAAAACCCACACAGAAGACTTAATTTATGACTCATGCGATGAGACAGGAATGCAATTTTCAGAAGAACACCCTTGAAAACAAAACAGTCTAAAGGCAAATATTTTAGGTATCACTCCATTTGAAGGAGAAAGCCATAAGAGCTGCCACCATTGCCCTGTACCTCCTCCATTTTGACACAGCAAGCAGCCGCAGGGAAATAAAAGTTAGAACTTAATATCCAAGGTCGTTAGCGCTCTCAATAACAGATTATCCCTGAAAACACGTTAAAGAAGAAAATTGTTTTAAATATAAAATTGGAATAAGCCAAAATTAGCCCATAAAATTGAAATAAAAAAATCTTCTGTGCATTACTAACACTTGTTAAAAAGAGCAAAAACTGTAAGGGGTTTAATGTGAATTAACTCAGCCATGTGTATTACATAGCCGAAGCCATAGAAATGGCCATCTAAATTGATTCTGGAACTGGTAGGCCTGCAGCAGATTTGCAAATGATAATGCATATATTAATAGATACTTTCACTAATTTAACTAATGACCAATTTTAATGAGAAATTTGGGTTTGTAAATGAACAGAAACATTCCCATTCCATCATTAGTACACATGCAAAGAATTCCACATCCCAGGACAGAGACTGAGCCAGCTGCAACACAGACTCATCCCTCCAAACCCATGTCCAGTGCAGCACAGAGGGTTGCTCACTGCCCTCGTGGAGCTGGCCCTCCTCAAGCACCTTCACAGATTCATGTCTTGCAAAATGCTGCTTGGTTCCAGAAAATGGATCCCTTTCGGCTTTAAGGACTGGGTAGCGTATGACACAGGCTTGTGGAGCTAGGGGTTGGAGTCACATGCTAAACAAACCAACTGCAAAGTGTGCAAAGAACTGCAAAAAATCAGCCTCTGAACTACATGCACCAGCTAGAAGCTTGTGCAGTCACAGCAGAGGTGCCCTGCTCCTTGCACGATGCTGTTATACTGCACGCTGCTGGACTCTGCATTGCCATGGAGGAAAGAACCTCCAAGTAGCGTGGTGTGGCTAACTCTGATTTATTAAGCAGGCAAAGGGAGGGATCAGCTGTGTCAGGAAAAAGCTCCTCAGTCACCCCCTCATCCCGACTCCATCAGCTGAGACCTGCCTCCTTTTGCAGTCCAGCAAGTGGGCACATGGAAACCTGTTTCAGGGTCCAGAGGAAAGCCATCAAAAATACTCCAGAAACTTCTGAAAAGAGCAGCCTGGTGCACTGGAAGAGAGTGATCCTGCAGGCAATCTCCTGATTCCTACAAGGCCCTGTTAAAAAAAAACAAAACAGAAACCAAAAAAACTTGCAGTCGGTAAGATTGGCTTCACCAGTTATCACATAGCCATACAAATATCCTGACTGATGTCCTCTGCTACTGTATTAGTCTGGTATTACACCATCTCAAAGATTCAGTGGGCACCCTGTATCTGAATGGAGAAATTATTTCAGCTGCAACATTAACTCTAGGGGCTTAAAGGGTTCTTTTCTAAATTTGATTTATTCTGCAACTAAAACAGCTTAATAGTGAACACATGCAGAGGCTCATTATCTCTGCCTCTGGCTTCAAAAGGCTCTGAGAGTTCCTTGGACACGTTCAAAACCTCTTCCACTTTCAAATGCCATCAAACATGACTCACTAACTGTAACATGAATACCCAGACACAGTCTCTGTGTCTGATCTTTGTGGCTACCGAATTGTTACTTCTTTCCTCTCCCTATTCCCACTCTCTATTGTATTTTTATGTCTTGAGGGTTTTTGTTTGGTAGACTTTTGTGGTGGGTTGGGGATTTTTTTGTTTGTTTTAATATATCTAGATCTATCTGCCTTTGTATTTCCTTCTAACTAGCATGTTTTCATGTCCAGCATAATTTTGTTCATGTTTGAATAACTGCACCTTCCCAAGCATTCAGTAAACCATCCTTGAAAATTTCTAGTTTTTATTACATTAGTGTGGCTTGTCAGGAATGCTGACAACCGCTGCAAGCTTTGAAAAAAGAGTAGATAGATAGGGTCATAGAATAATTCAGGTTGGAAGAGACCACAAGAGGTCATCTAATCCAACCTTCCACTCAAAGCAAGGTCAACAAGGAGCCAGAATACCCATGCCTAAGAAGTGCTCTATTCTGTGTACACCGAGGAAAGGTTCAGAATATGAATTCCTAGGCACAGCTACATCATTGAGTAACTCCTCTTGTCCCTCATGATGAAGTTCAATATTTCTCCCTCCAGTGGAAAGCTTTCTCCTAACAATGCCTCCCTCCTCCTGCCCCTGCTAACTTTAGAAACCAAACCCAGCTTGAACTGACCCAAGATGAGTTTTTTTCCTCATTCCTCGCAAATACCTACTCAAGGAGCATCAAGCAGCATGCCCTGCTCCTTTAGTTTACTGGATGAAAATTTAACCTAATCCAGAGTGTTAGAAACGAGGTGGAGGAAACCTGCAGACAGTTCATAGGGCCTCTGATACAGAATAACTGGTTATTGCCCTTTTCCCCACATTGTACCCCTACAAAATGTGCTGTAGCATTTTTTTTCTGCTTAGGCATCTATTGGAATTGCTGTTTTTCACATCCAAGTTCACATACAATTCCCCAAATTATTTAGACATGAACATTACCCTACAGATGGCTAAAGCTGTGTCCTTTACTTTTCCATTTTTGCTTGAATTTGTCATAGCCCTGATGTTTAATTTGTAAAACACTCCAGTGGAGCTAGCTACTCGCCAGTCTATAAATACAGATTATGGTGCAAGCTTTCAGCAGGAAACCACGTGGGAAAGGCATACTTCAAAGAAATGGTGGGGTCTCCCCTCTTCATTCTTCCCACATCCCTCCCAAAGATCATTCCTGTAACTATGAAGCATAATCCTATAAATCAGCAGAGAATTTGGTCTTGGCAGCTGTGCCATCTTGTTTTATGTATTACCTTGAACTGCTTTCAGCTAATTTCAGTTTTATGAAAAAAGAAGAAAAAGTCTGTACAGGTTTCACGTATCGACCTAGTCACTTCCATGAATCTTTTCTTTTTGTTAGATTGTGGGCTTGCTTTCCTCCTTCTGTGTGAAATGAATCAGTAACTACATTTCCTTTCAGAGGTGAGGTGGTCAGTTTCTTTCCTCCATACACCTAGTATGATACAAGCTTCACACAAGCGGGACACTAGAACACGTGCACACACATCTGGAGAGGGGTGTTTTGGAGACACACACAGTCCTGACACTACAAAGCGGTTTATGTGCACAAGCAAAGGATTGAAGTTGTGTTGCTAGACATGTCAGTCAAGGACTTAGTACAGGTCACAAAAAGGAGAGGCACTTGAAGCTGAAGCTCTTTGGAATAACGTATTTAAATTTCTTCATTGGAGACATGACATGAAGAGAGACACTAATTTGAGAGAATGATTTTATAAGACAAGATTTTGGAAACTGGAATCAAAAGATTAAAGAGGACATCAGAAAATATAATACCAACTTGAACAGAGACATTCTGAACCTTGTTGATCAATAGCTTGAAAATGCTATGAAGCAAGTGGCAAGAGCTCAGCAGTAGACTTTTCTCTTAAGCACCACGATAGAAATTTACTCGTAGACACAGTACCTTTAAAGATACCAATGCAAGCAATTTCTAAAAAGATGAAAGATATTTCTAATAAACAGCTGGCAAATATTGAAAATTGGAAAGGATACAAGCACACTCTAGATGCAAGCTTACACATTAGAAAGGTCAAGATATGCTGGTTCCTGTTGCTGCATAGTAGAATAGAGGAGATTAAGATAAGGGTAATTCTTTATGGGGCTAGTACCTGCGTCAAAGGTATGTAACAGAAAAGAGTGTTTCAGGTAAAAGACACCACAGAGTCTGCCCTCCAGTACAGTCAGAATCATAACCAGTGATTGATGGAAGTGTACAGAAAACGAACGATAACAAACACAGTGAACGAGATTGGAAAAGATGCTCTTTGCTGGAACATCTGACAGTATCGGATGGATGCCAAAACCCCCTCAAAAATCATATATAACAGGAAAACAAGCAGGGTGCAGGTAGCCCTGAAGAGGCCCTAGCAGACTTGTATTTAATTAATTCTGTTACCCAGATGTTCCTTTGTAGTTCTCAAAAACCTTTAAGGTTCCCGGTCAGTAAAGAAGTTTGGAAAAGATTCAAACTTCAGCTCTGCAGTGTCAGCATATATTCCTATCTGTGCTAACTAAAGCACACTCTTAGCAAAAAAAACCCACTCTGCAAAACAATGCCATGAAATTCCACTTTCATTCTTTTTGTATGATTTCCAGATCAAGCACTTAATCCCCCCACAATCCTTCCTCTTCCAAGTGTCACTTACTGGTGCCAATGGGGATTACCCAGTTCCCCGGGAGCTGTTTGTATGCAACACTGGAGACCCTAAGCTTGATTCACGTGAAAGAAATGGAAACTTTCAAATGAGAAATACTCCTAAGAAGGGTGAAGAGGGGACAAGGACCAAAGGATTACCTACAAGGACTTCTGAGTCCCAGAAAGACCTTAAAACCCAGACTGCCTTTACAGCTGTCTGACTCAACGGGACACAACAATTGCACCAAGGTCTGAGCGCTTGGCTCAGCTCATTTACACTGAACTGAAGAGCAGAACTGGAAATCCAACAGGTTGCTTGGGGAGGGTGGTAGTGCCTGTATGAAAAGAAATTAAACTTGGTTTAAAAACCAAAGAACCCTAAACCTGCAACTTGCCACCAACAACGTAAGTATAATAGCACCTTGTCATTCCTGCTGCAGATCCTTTGGGGATTTTCCAATTTTGGTGCTTTCATCTCACCAAATGGTGTCCTTGGCTACTTGCAGGATTTCCACTGACTTTCCTGGAAGTCATAGTCACTGCTTCACAGCTGAATATTGCATCAGAGCTAGAGAAGTGACATCCTGTGATGGGAGCTAAACAACCCAAACTGCCTCGTATCACCCCAGTACCCTCCCAAATGACAGCAAGACCACGTTGCTGATACTATGGGACAGAGGGATGTCATATCACATCTTGGCATTAAGTGAGGTGTAACCTACAGGCCACAGATGCCTCCAGTCCGCATAGTAGTGCTTCTTTACATGTTTGCACCTGTATAGCAAGAATAATTACAAAAGGAGCAGTGATGCATTGTTCGCATTATGAAATCACGAGCCCTGACCACCTACAAAATGTGCTATTTTGGCTTATAACAAAACTGAAATATAGGCAGAATTAACACACCTGAAAAGAAATAGGGAATATTCAAACATAGGCAGGAAACAATAACTATCTGAGAGAGGAAAAGCTACAGAGGGATTCATAATATGATGGCAATAAAAGTGTTATAATATTTGGAAACCTGAAGCATGACCCCCCTTCCTTTCCCATACACCTTTTTATTGAAATAACTGTGCCTTGCAAGCCTTTCCGACAGACACAGGAATAGTCTTCAGGATGCTTTTAGGTCTTTTCTAATCTTAATCTATTTTTCACTTTAGAGATGCCAAATAGTGTTTACCACCATAGTTATCTCACAATTCCTGTACTTCATGAGCAAATCAATGTAACATTTAAATGCATTTTATTGCCTGTATTCTGACTAGTTAATAGAAAACTTTTGGAAGAGGTAAAAGCATGTCCAGGAACACAAACAGTGCAGAGGTATTCAGCAGGACTGGGCGAAGAGATCAGACATGCAGGAATAGGGCAGGTATCTGAACTACGAGATTTACATTGGATCAGTTATTCCCAGCTCTGACTATATCAAATGGAAGAGGAATACATCCGGATAACGTCTGGCCACATTTGTGTCATACTTAGAATTTCTCTAACCCAGCACAATCCCTGCTATATTGCAGGACTTCACAAATAGTAGCTTGCAAATGAAGATAAGTCCTTGGTCCATCAGTGTGCATGTGTGCTGGTGTGGGGAGGACTATAATACAGTTTTAGAGTTTAGTTCCTCACTTTATGAAAATAAAAACTGTTGTGAAGTAGCACGTTGTGGCTAAACAGAATTAAATGGCACTAATTTCTGGACTCCCATCACACAGAGCAAATTTTGGAGGCTAAGAGGTTACTGTGGTTTGGAGGGCCAGGAATGCAGCAAAGAGAATTTCCTCTGTCTTCATAAGAAGCACAAGCGGGGTTTAGAGTTAATTTGGTTTCAAACCCATTAAAATTATATATTCCAAACTTTAGAGTCATAAAATGCCTATAAAAGTGAGAGCACTTGCACACTGGATAGCTTTGGAAATGGGGTTGGCCCACGGGTGAGAAGCAGCAGGCACAAGGGCAGCACAGGTGTGAGGGTGGCACGAGGGCTGCTGGGTGTGCAGGCTCCCCAAAATTCACCCTCGCTCTACTCTTCCACATTCACTGAGCAAAGCAACACACAAACCAGGACAGAAACCACCACAAAAAGCAAGGGTGCTTGTCTTTCTTCACCAGGATTTACCTGGTGATCAGAAGAGTCTGGTTGTGGATTTGCATGTGCAGTGTAAGATGTGCCGCAACTGTTACAAACGGCACGCTAACTGCCACGTTCTTTAAGAGCAGGCTGCTACAACACACCAAGGACTGTGTCTTCAGATGATGTAAATCTGCTTAGCTTCACTGAGCCGTGGTAATTTACACCAGCTGAGGGATGGACCAAAGGCATTTATTAAGGCTGCAGTGTATTTAAGAACAAGAACAGATCAATAGTCCAACAAATATTCATTTCACATCACTACTTTTCAGAAGAGAGGTCAAACGGATCCTTACAGATTTTTTTTCTAAAATTTCAAGCTGAGACCAGTGAAAGTCAGTAATTAAATCCCCTTTGAAGGAAGCACTGGCAATGAAGAATAGGCAAGAGCTGGTATGGCACAGAAGCAGTAGTTCTGGCTCACTGGTGGCATTAATGGCTACGAGAGAGCATCACTTACCCCTTGAACTGTCTTCTGGGAAACCTGGTGTCTCATCAGTAAAAGGCCAGTTGGAATGAATATAACAAATGACCAGTTCAGTATGCTGGTCCCAAAATAAACTGAATTGAACTCTGGAAATTCAGAAATCAGTACCTTTCTCTGGTTATTTTTCATTTTAATGTATGTGACTTCAGTGAGCTTTGTACTGGTATTGCTCTCTGCTTGGTTATAAGCAAGAAATATAAGCAGCATCACAGGGAAAAATATTCTCATGAGACTTCCATCCTCATTATGCAAACCCAAGACAACGTTAAGATTTTAATGAAATTTCCAAGTGTATTGACATTTTCAAATAGAACATGACAAGCCTGACTTTGGGAAGGAATGCAGCACTTACAGGGAAGAGAGCACATACAGCCTACAACTGAGCAATCGTGCCAGACCTTGGGACAACTTATATCAACAGTCTGCCTCATCAGAATGACACGAGGAATTGTACAAACAAAATGCCTCTGGTAGCGAAAGAAAAAGAGAAGAAACACCATCATATGTTGCATGCCAAAAATCAGGGGTGTCAGTGATGGTAATTTCCTGAAGCTACAGTGAACATGTGAGTGATAATTTCAGGCCAGGCTGGATTCCAAAATATGGAAAATTGTTTGTTTTGCAGGTTGACTTTAAATTAATATCACCAGCAGACCCCTCTGTTTTGCTGTATAGTGGTCTGTTCTCTCCATCTTTTTCAGAGTAGAGCCCTGGCAGCTCTTCTTACAGCTTACAGCAGTGAGGAAAAAAAGCCATAGGGCTTTAAATTTTTAAGTCGGTGTTTTGAAAATACTGCTGTATGTATTAGACTTCTCCTGTTTTAGAGGCCCTTTCCTGGAGAGTCTTCCAACAGGAATATCATTTACATCAGCAAGGCTTTTTGGCAGTTTTTCTTTTTTTCCTTTTTATAACCATGTTGCAGTGAGACATCAGTTTAGGCAGCCAGCTCTGCAATAAAACTGACAACAGGTTTATTCTCCTGCTCCTCATGGGACCGATAGGAATTTTAGAAAAGAAAGCAGGAGGGAAGGAACAGCAACAACATGTGCGTATGATCTGCTTTGTCCCAGCACACCGATTCTGCTGTTTTCAGAGCGATTCTCATTTAGAAATCCAATGTTCTTCTTATATTTCATTAGATATTTTATTCATTTGGATTACTCTGCAGAGGTGATATATCTAAAGCAGAGGTATTAGGAGGTCCTACCGATTCAAAAATTACCAGGACTTCACCTTGAGGGTCAAACTGTCCCTTGCCTTGTTCTTGCCACAACTACGGAAACCACTGTGAAACATCAGTGCCCTAGAGCTCTTCTGCCAGAGGGAATCCCCGTGAAAGCATTGAAAAGTTTAAAAAAAGAAAGACAAACCAAAGCCAGTCTTTTCAGTTCATTGTGGAAGAGACTTTTGTCTCAGAAGGAGATTGCTGAAACATGGCATGGCTGCTGTGCCTGAAGTCACGCGAGTTCAACCTCCGCTCCTGTCCCAGGAAGGAGCAGTGGCACTGGGAGCAAAGACTTTTTTTGCACTGGGTGCACAAAGGATCATTTTTTGACCACAAAAAGATGGTCCTCTCTTCCTCAGCATCAGACGAGTGAAACTCCTAAGCATGCGATGATGGTTTGGGCTTCCACTTAACCCTGCTTCATTCTGCAACAAATACCGGTGAAAACAACAGTAAGCACAGCACACAAAAGGCCAGAGATGAATCAGCCTTCTAGGAAGGTCTCACAGCCAAGCACGGGCATTTGCTTTGACCCTGCCTGGAGCCAAGGGGTTGTAGCTCACTGATTAGCTGGCTGTGGTGCAGACCAGCATGCTTGGAATAGATTTCCTGCTAGATTAGAAATTTCCTCTTGATTTCATGGATTTAGACCCAACCATCTAGGACGTAATTACATCTTTAAAAAAAGATTAATCCATCTTTACTACTTACTATATCTTTACTACTTACTTTACTACTTTACTACTCTAAACACTCACAGACCGAGTGTGTGTGTTGGGGGGTACACGCACATATATTTATTTAGAGAAAAATGCTATTTTATTAGTAGGAACAATTTCCAGGTTTGGCTAGTCTTGGAAAAGTTTATAATCTCTTAGGTGATTCCAGTTATTCCAGTTGCAAACAGACGTTCTGCCCAGATGGTGGCGCCTACAAATCACAGATCACTTCTACAGAACTGTTAGTAATTCATTCCTGGCGGGTTATACATCGTGGGCTTTATGGTTTATTGCAGAGGAAAATAGAAGTCGCATTGTATTGCAACCCCTCAACCACCAAACCCCCCAGCACTGCAACCCCTACCTTCCTTTCCCGAGATACCATTGACTGGATCATGGTGCTGTGTTAAATTAGCTTTTACAGCTACCTTCCATTTGGGGAGAAATAGCACCAGAATAAGATATAAGAAAAGAAAATACAAAGGGTTTAGACTAAAGATTCTTCATCCCATGGGAAATGCATAATTCAAGGTATTTGTAAATGTGTTTGTGATGTGCTGAAAAGCTGAACTGGAACAAAATAAATAAACCCAAGAAACCAGACCTGAGAATCTCGATCTTTGATGGAAATCAGACAGGCAGGTTTAGATGTATTTTTGAGGGGATCGTAGGATTAGGGTCAGCACACTGAAAGGCTGCCCTGGTCAGTGATCGCCTCACACCAAAATGAAGCTCTGAGTGTTTTGTGCCAGCCAGAGTGAGTACCTTTTATACAGTACAGTTTATGTTCATTTTTTTGGGAATAAAATAATAAAAGAAATAAAGCTATAGAGAAAATAACAGTGTGGTGGGAGATAAGATTAATTAATTCTAAGTGAATCACAAATGTTTCAAGGATTCAGGGTCTGCACACAGAGTGAAAATAAAAAGCTTCAAGCCTAGTATCTGAAAATCAGCTCGGTAAAGTAGTTGAGTTTGGATGCTTATCTGGGACTGGCGTTTTCAGAAATAGGGTTCTCTCTGAAGATTATCTCAAATAGATGGGGAAACCAGAACCGCCAGCATGTAATAAAATTGGTGTGAAAGGCCTATTTCCTAATATGAAAATGTTTTATTTGAATTTTGTGATCATTGCTAATAGAGGTTCAGGTTTAACACACCATTTCCTCTAAATGTATGTGTTCAGATACCTAAATGTTAATTCTGACCTTTGTCTACTAAGTACATCTAATGTTCCTCACATATTTCAGTCACCTATAACAAATTACCCATTCCTTCCAATTCTCTAGGTTCATTGTCCTTCTAAAGATGCCCAGAAAAGAGGAGAGGAAAAAAAGCTGAGGAGCAGAGATATGCAAAATTGATTTCAGATCTGGGAACGATCCCATATTCTCTAGATTGTTCCTTGCAGGGAAAAAACCCCAACAAACCCAAACAACAGAAAAATAATAAAACACCTCAAACCCAAAGTTCATGATTTTTTTTTGCCGGGGAGGATTTTCCTAGCAGATTTCACGCTTGCCATTTGCTAGCCCATAGAAGAATAATTTCTTCTGTATCTTGTTCGTAGGGAAAAGGGCTCGATGGGGTTGAAAAATCACTAAAATCCCCTGAAGCTGAAACATTTCAAGCCTTCAACTAGAAACTTGGCAAAAAGGAACCAGTAACTATCTATTAAGTAAAACTCCTAGCAATAGCTGAACCTCAAAACTCCTTTCCTAGTTGTGCATGGCCAAGAAAGTGAGGCGCACTGGTACTACCCATGTCCTCCCTTCTCCCTCTGCACCTTCTCACAGCCTGCTCTCTGTGGGATGGTTGGAATTCTGGGCTGTCTCACTTGTGAGGATGCTCCTTTCCTTCCTTCGGGACCGTGGTGTGGGGCCTTGGTGGGCAGCCCCAGCTAAATATGATTAGTGCCGCATCAGCCCGAGCCCTGCCAGCTCCGCGCGCACCAGCACAGCGTCCGCGCCTGCCCTGCTGCAGCGGGAAAGGCCATTGCACCGCTACAGCTGCGCCTGGTGTTTGTATTACAATATTGCAAACACTTAGCTATGAGTTATAGCTCCTCAGAGACCGGCTGACTGCAGGTAACATGCATAAAGTGAAGCAAATTCACACGTTCTTGTCCTCAGATGATTTCCAGTCAGAATTCTAAAGAATCTAATTTCTTTCTCAGCACAGCCGTATCGGTGGCTGTTAGAGCTTCACTCAGGCTGGGCAGCAGAGCAAGTATTTCCCGACTTTGCTAATTGGATTGCAAATAGCATTTGTGCTAAATGTGATTTTGGTTTGAAGATTTGGAGAATTGTCTTCATATGCTCAAAATCAAGAGTCTCAGAATATCTGAAGAAAATGGACGATTTTAAGCAGTCAAAACCAACAAGAGAGACAGTGAAGAAAGATCCACTAGGAAGGACAAAACCAGGAGTATTTCCAGCTATCTTGTGTGACATTTGATTAAATATTACAGACAACTTTGGGTAAAGAAACCCCTTACATTTAAGGGGTTTAAAGATTAACATATTTTTACCCTAACAGTGACAAACATTGGACAGATACCCTTGTCTGTCTTCCAGAACAAGCAATACATGTGCAGTGTGGGCTTTGAGTGTTAGTCGGTTTGGAGGGGGTTCACGTCTGCTAACTTACCACCTACAAACTGAGCACCTGGAATTACCAAGCGGGCTCTCCTAACTCTTCTTTTTCCAGGGCCTTTTCAAATGCCACAAGCATCCTTGCTGAGGATTTAAAGATAAAACCAAAAGGCCACAAGGAATGTACAGTTTAAAGCCGCAATCCTGTAAATACCTTAGTGTGAATTTCACCCCAAAATGGCATCTTTGACTTATTCCAGCATTTCCATTTCTGTCTAAGCTTTGGGGATGCACTTTTTTTTTTGAGAAAAAAAAGAGGTTATTTCAGCAACTAGAAAAATTAGTATCTGGGTTTAAAATTAATTCTGAAAGACAAATTTAATCAAAGTGACTTAAGTGGTCGATTTGGAGGTCTGTTTGAAAGAGCACGGTGAATGTCTGGGAGCTGTCCAAAGACAGCTCCCATCATCTCAGTGTGGATCTGGATTCCCTGGGCACTCCAAAATAAAGATGATTTGTTCAATCAGCAAAAGAAATGGAGAAGTCCTGCTTGTTATTTGTTAGCGTCCCTTGGATGACTTAGAAAACCCCAACACCTCCACAACTAAAATTATACTAGGGTTTTTAGCTATGATAAAATTCATTAGGCTGGGGAAGCTATGAGGGGATCATTAAGTCCATGCTGAAGCAGAGTTCGGAATGCACAAACACTAGTCTCTTGCATCTAACTGACTACTTTCATGAAAACATACAGGAATTTTTCTTTTAGGACTTCTAACCTGTGATAGACTGAGTTGGAGGCTGTCAATAGGCTCAGAAAGCTCTAGTGGAAGACAAACACGCACAGACTAAGTTAGCTGTAGAAGTGAAGTATGCATTTCTATAGAAAACCAGACTGTAAAATTTCAAGCATTTGTCAGAAGTAGTAAGACATTCTTTAGAATCCAGCTAAAAAGTACTTAAAAGATTTCCAAAGACTCAGTTCCCGGTACTCTGCTGTTTCTATAGTCCTGTCACCAAAATCACTAGTCACTGAGAATATGATTGATATCTGGAGAGCTGAGTATTCCCTTCGGTTAATGCATTCATACTGCTGCTGCCAGCGGTGCTGATGGCAATGCACAAGCAAAGCAAGGCTAGGAACTGCATTAATAGAGGGGGAAAACCGTTATTCGAGTCTGCCTGCACAGAATCCAGCGATACTGGACTCTACAAGCCAGTCAGATATTGCAAGAAATCTCCCGTACTGCCTTGCAGCAAGCAAATACATGAAATGCTGTTACTGGGCACAAAGCCATGACATAGCTTAACATCCCTTGGGTGCAATATTACTGAAATTAAAATAGGTGATATGAGTGAGATATTTAATTTTTCAAAAACACCGACATCGCCCAAAATGATGAAACCCACTTCAGGATATGCTAAGGTAAACAGAGAATCAAACACAGACGCCAGGGTTAGCAAAACAAAATCATTTCTCTAACTCCCCAAACATGCTGCCACAGAGTATACGCTTATTTATACCCTGTTAGAGGCTCAAGCAAGAGATTCAGATTTTCTGGAATTTGTGATTTGTGAACTGAAGGCTAATATATTCTTAAGAATAAAGAAAAAATCTCCAAACCCCTCAAGGTTTTATTTGATCTACAGTAATCCCATTCTTACCAATCACTGTGTTCAAACTTCAAACATCCCCCAAGCAAATAAGCAAGCAACAACCCCTCCTGCCCCCCCAAACCAGCAACCTCTTCCTGCTTTCTTAAATCTGACAATAAAACCAGCTTCAAGTGCAATGCATAGTAAGAAAGAGTAGGTGGAGGACCTGGCATTTCCTATGATAGCCTCAGCAAATGGAAGCAGCCAGCCCTGCAGCAATCCTCCAAAAAAACCTCCAGAGCAGAAGCACAGCAATTGTGTTATTAGAAGGTTTCTCATCTCTAAGAGCTAAGAGGGACAACTGATGTATTTTTGCCCTAGATGGTTCCTCAGAGGAAAATTTGGAATTCAGAAACTAAGAGCAAAACAAACCAGTCAAATACAAATTGACTATCAGGAAAAACTTGCATAGGAAGAGGCTAGGAGTCCGAGGTATGGTCTGTGAGGAGGTCATTTTTGGTGTGAAAGACCTCACTGTTAGATACATATAAAACTGGAACTGGATGAGACAATGCCCTTGAAATGATAACTGTAGGAAAGGCTCAACGCTTGTATTTTCTCAGCTGTGTTAGTGCCACTGAGGCAGGCTGCCACACAGGCAAGGATGCTTTAAGCCTTCAAGAACAATTGAGATGATGATCCTTACATTTGCATGGTAAAAATGCTAAAGCTTCAAGACTTCTCTCATTCAGAAAACTCTTATGATTATTGGTAATGAAGTGCGATCTAGAAAGAGCACAGCTTGACATTGAGATCCCATGCTGAGCTTGTGGATGGGCCAGGGAAACCCCCTCTCCTTATCTGTAAGACAACAAAAATCTCGTGACTAAACCCAGAGGTGAACAAGAGCATTTATTCAAAATCTCCTTTCCAAGGTGAACTGAGTTACAGCAGCCCAACAACAGCACGAGCTCGGCAATGCTCAGGAATCACTTCGGCTACTTGCACAGCCAGAGCGATCGGTCTCAAGACTTGGCCTGATGGACTTGGAGGGCACCTGGCCCTGCCTGCCACTGCTGCTTGGTGCGTGGAGGAGTCCTTCCATGTGCCGAGCGGTGGTAGCAGACAGGATCAGGTGCCTGCACACCAGCTATCCCATGTGTATGGCAGCCCTGTGGACGCCAATACAGACCCGCTGAAGACACTGCACTGTGATGCTCACCTACAGCACCGGGCAGGTGCCTCCGTGGCAATGGCATCAGTCCCTGCCAGCACCTCCTGGCGGGAGAAGCACCATTTCAGAGTGAAATGGATGGGGTGATACGAGGAAAATGAGTTAAGTCTGCAGCAACAGACTGACTCTTTATGTGAGAGATTATTCTTTTCTGGTAATAAAAGTTGCTCCTAAAGAATTCCACTCTTTTTTTCAGTACAGCTGCTGCTTCTTAATGGGGTGACAGACTATGCTGTCTGTATTAGTCAGCAATAGATGTGAGAGAGTAGCTTTGCCTGGTGATGCCAAGCCTCAGTATAATTTCTGCAGACATCCTCATCTGAAAACACCTCGGGTGACAGTTTGGCAAGCTCACCGGCATTTCCAGCTGAGTCCCTGCTCCTCCTCATTGAACTTCAGCACTGCCTAAAGTCACTAAATGAGACAGAAACCCCTCTGCAATAGGACGGGTACAAAGTGAGTGAGGGTTAGTCTTTGTCTCTATGGCTAGATAAAGCAAATGAACTAACTGTGGAAGGGGAAAAAAGGGAGATGGAGAATGTGGACAGAGGTCACATCTCCCATCCATGGCAGGACACAACTTTTTGACACACTCTGCCCAGGCTTGAAGGGATGCTGGGTTCTGAGCTGCTATTCCAGCCCAGCGTGTGTCCTGACTGCTGCTCTGGGGTGCTGCCGGCACCCTGATGATAACATCTCTCTTGGGCTGAGCCCTTGCCTCTATCCGCTCTGTCATTCAGGTACCTCTCATCAGCATTGCATCTGCTAAGCCTAAAGGAGAGGAAACACACTGTTCTCACACATTTCTGTGAGTGTTGCTTTCTGGGCCCCACCGGTGCACAGACGCTGCAGCAGATTTTGCTTTGGAGACCTGACAGCATGAGTCAGGTCTCTGTCTAATCTCACCATTCCCCTTGCAAAGCAAATGCAGTTCTTTTGAGACCACGGAGAGCGCTCATTCCAGCCTCTTGGCTTTCACTTGCTGCAGATACTTTGAAAGACTAACTCCTGTTAATTAGAGAAAGATAAACAAACTCAGACCTTGCAAGTGCAGGTCTTCCACTGGCCAGTTCCAGCAGGGAAGAGGCTTTGGAAGCTGGTTTACCAAACACGTTTCTGAACTGCTCCTTGAATTAAAACAGACCCCATGTATTTTACGTGCCTTCTGAAAGCTATATTTCCAGAGAAAAGAAAGTAACGTATTGATAGCAGCACGCTCTGCCACAAGAAAGAATTGAGTATCACCCACCTGTTGCCATGAAAACAAACATCCCCTGAACAACGGATACCGAACTGCCAGTATAGACACAGTCTATTATGGGTAAAAATACAGGTAGAAAAATTTCATCAGGGATGTGCAAATACCTTTATTTAGATTTAAGCAAAGTAAAGCAAGCTTTGCTCTTACAAATAGGAGCAGTGGATTATGGATGTAAGTCTTGGCAGGGAGAGAATGCATTCATTTCCAGGCTAGGGAACCAGAAAACGGAGTGATCTCCCTGCCAAGGCTGGGATTTCTGAGATGGCTTAACCTGGCTGCCAGGAAAGGTGGAAGTGCATCAGAGACTCTGTATAAAATGCTGCTTTGGCTCCCGGTGTGTAATCTAAACACAGCCCCACAGCTGAGCTCTTTATCCAAGCACCCTGCAGCACTGCAACACCTCTGCTGAAACATCAGCACCCGTGGGGAAGCACAGTGTCAATCGTACGACGAGCCATGATCAGCCTTAGAAACTCTCCCTGGATATGGGAAATGTTTAATTAATTAAAAAAAAAAAAGGGTTGACAGTCTATGGAAAAAAACACCAGGAAGGATGAAAGACCGTCTGCATACAAGGAAGGTGTTTGTGTGCATTTGTCAAAGAGAAGGAGAGCAAGACCTCTTCAGCTCCTTGCCTCAGTTTCTACTAATTCCTTTCCCACCCCTCGCTGTAACTGCCCATGTGGATGGTGGGCTTCTCAAAGGAAAGGCTGACGCTCGTGCATGACACTGTGCCTGACTCAATAGTGTCCTAACCTCAAGCAGACCTTGTCTTGCAGGAAGGAAGGTATTAGTCAGACTTTTAAAACCAGAGCTAAGAAAAATGCAAGCTGAGAATGGCCACAGTGTCTTTTGGTTTTTGTAATTTTAACTTCCTTTTTCTGCTATGGATACACAATACAATGTCCAGTTTTAGGTTAGCCTGTCCACTGCTTACCTTCATTGTTACATCATTGCTTTGGGAATCTTCATAGCTTTCTCAGAGGAACTGTAAACTTCAAATGGCAAAACCAGACCATGGGTGTAGAGCTCTGCCACTTTCTAACTGACATTTCTGCCTAGGAGAGAAAGTTCTACAAAATATGTCAAATAGAAAGGAAAAAGGGACAAACTTGAATTTTGAAAATTCAGGTAAACAACAGTAACTAAAAGCACTAAATAGGATACCACACTAAGTTTAGGAAAATGAAAGAAAAAAAATCAGCATTTTAACTTTTCTTCTCATTCTTGACCATGCAGACAGAGTTACCCATGTGTGCTGGGTTGACCTTGGCCAGTTACCAACCACCCACTCAGCTGCTTTCCTACTACCTTCCTCAACAGGAGATTTCATAGTCCATCTATGGAACAAACTGTTTAGACTGCCTGTAATGCCGTATCCAAATTATATAACGTTGTATCCAAATTATAAAATGTTGTATCCAAATTATAAAATGTTGTATCCAAATTATATACTGTGTGAAAGACTCTTACACAGTGGCAGAAGAACAGGGTTACCATAAAACATCATCTGTACATACATGGCCAAAAATCCTTCCCTATCCATAGTCTGGGTGATATAATAAGCCTAAGCTTTGCCTAAGCAATTGCTCTCTGAAGAGGATAGTGGTCTTGCATTGGAGATTGAGCTTGAAGCAGAGTTATTTCATACAAGAGAGAATACTTAATCCATTTCTCAAGATGTTACCGGTTTCAGAAAATATAAAATCTCTGTAGGTACAAACTGCTGAAGTTATAGAGCAGAGAGAACACCTTCAGTGTTGAGGACAATAAGAAAGGGCTACCTTAAATTTTGCTACTTGGAAAGCCATTGACAGAGTGGAGTGGGTTCTCTTGTATCCCTAAACTATTTGGAGGGTTTTTCTTTCTTTTTTAAGAACAGTAAATCAATATGAAAGAAGACTATGCCTATAAATGGAACCAAAAGAAATTTATCACCTTGTATTCAATCAGGAAAAGAAACAACATGGTCGGCCAATTTTTTATCCGTACTATTTTCAGTCCTAGAGATTTTTTCCAGCAATATCAACGTCACCAAAAAATATATGGCATTAGGTGGTGAATGCTTATACCTCAGTGTGGGCAGATGATGTATCTTGACTTTCCTTGCTTGAGCTCCCTTCCATCTCCACCTCTGCAATATCAGAAACATGAAAGTCCAAAAAGTTATTGCATTAAAAGTTAATGTAAGGAAAAAGCAGGTTATTCACTTTAACGGAGGGAACAGGGTCCCTGATGAGAAATCACAAGTCAGCAAATTCTGGGATGACTTCCAAAGGCACAAATAGGTGCTCATAACCATTGAAAGTCAAAGGTAATCAATAGCTTGATTGCACCACTCTCTTTAGTGACAGTCCCACTAGGCTGAATTACCATTCAGGTCTGGAGAAGCTGACAGCCATTTTCACTCTCCAGTATCTCTAGCATCACCTCTTCCTCCAAAGATACGAATACTGTATAACTCATCGGTTTCACAGGTGCATAGATACATTATAGCTTCTCCTGGTCTTGACGAACCCTGTTCCTTCAGTGGGGAAAACGACAAGGTGCTGCAGGCTGTGTGGGCTGCAGTCACTGCACTGTGTGAAAGCAAGTGGGACATGGAGACACGGAGATGTTAGGATAGATAGTCTGACCCTTGAGGGCACACAGAAACTGCAAGGACACCTCTGCTGCTATTTGCACGCGTACCTTGACCATGACATGCCTGGTACAGGGGCATCAGTCGGTGCCTTTTGTCCTTGGTGCAAAGCTCTTTGCAAATACTCCTGTATACATTGCTTGAAAACAGGATTTTTAAATAATGGATGGGAAAAACAAAGAAAAAACACCATAAAAAAACCCAAACCCAAACCAACCCCTGCTCTCCGCCAAATCTGCCATGCCTGGCTAACAGAGAGGTCATTCTTTGTTTTGGTTCAAACAAAGTTTGAATCAAAAGCTCTTTTCCAAAAGCTACACTTCACACAAAGAGACTTCATTCAAATCTGCAATTAAATATTGCTTTCCTGAACAGAAGTGGCCACACAGAGCATGATGTCAACACATCCCTGCAAGATTTCTCCAAGAATTCAGCAGAATAATTAGCTTTGGTACCATTGCACAGTAGTTTTTATCTATCAGTTTTATCTTGCCTTCTCTCAGTGGTGAGTCTAAGAGAAATTCTGAATGTTTGCCTCACGGGTCTAATCATCTTATTGACGCTCAAAGCGTTTAAATGTGATCTGCAGCCCCTTCACTCTTTGACATTCCAGTTCTTAAAAAAAGTCAGATATTTTGGCAGGTGCTTAGCTCAGACTTGTTCTTTAGGCTATAAGGCTTTTGCCTGTCTAATTAGCTGTGGCAAAAAGCTGAGAATGTTGACAATCTGGGGATGTGAGGTAATAAAAAATAGATTATTTACCAGCAGCAAATTAAGCCCTCTAAGAACCAGTGCGATGAGTTGTGCCCCTCTGACAATTCCCTGTAGCAGATAGATACCACTGTCTCCATCTGTCTATCTTGTGCGCAGGGTACCTGACGGCATGTTTCTAATCTGTTTTCCCATGCAAAAGAATTGATCCACCAAACCCTACAGAGACTAAAGAACGTAACCTCTCTGGTGACAGGAAGCAAAATCTGCGTGCTTCCAGAGATGATTTTCCCAGGTTCCTTTGGGGCAATGCAAATAATTGGCCAACGTCGCCAACCTACTGTTCACTACTGGAGATGCAGAGTAGTTGTGCTTTCTTGTTTGGACCGGCAGACGAAGGCATGGAGGAAAAGGCAACTATGAATTATGGATGAGGTCCAGCTCTTCGGAAGCAGGCAGCTCCATTACTCAATATGCTGTGTGCTCTGCTCCGTGGCAGCTTTTGCCTGGCTCTGGCTGTGAGGAAGCCGATGCTGCTGTAGGGCCAGGGGAACGGCAGTCTAAACTTGAAGAAAGACACAAAAGAGTTAGGAATAGAGGTGGCATGACTTCTTGTCCAAGCACATAGTGAGCAACACAGGAGGCATGCAGGTGCTACAGAAGATTTTTCCCCTTTTTTGAAACTAGTCTTAGAAGAAGGCTAATAAAAACAATGGGCTAAAATCCATGGCTCATTTGGGTAGTTACTTTTATTTCCCTCACCCTAACTGACAATTTATTTCCCTCACCCTAACTGACAATACTTTCCAATTTTAAGGAATGTAGTTTTGAAATGCTTTCTGGTTTACTCAAACCAGGGAGACTTGCAGCACGTACTATCCTCTCATCCATATTTCTTTAGAAATGGATTAGCCACACTGCCCTGTACGCTTTCCCCTCTACCTTGTTAGCATAAGGCATTAGACAATTGTTCAGGTCCGGTAAGCCAGTGCAATAGTCTGTGGACAAAGGAATGGCAGCAAAACTTCTCTGGGTTACAATGCTTGGTATTGTACTATTCCCTCCTCCAGAAAATGCTGTAAAGACCATCTTTGGATCTAATGTCTGGTCGCAGATTTCAGGCTATGTGCTGCAAGGAATCCCAAAAGTCCAATTCTTTGTCAATGTGCTGTTATTGTAAGAACATTATTCTTTTTCTTAGAGACTTTGTTAATAAATATGGATGGAGTAAATGATGCTGTAAAGCTCACATACTTCATTTTTATAGGAATCGGAGAAGAAGGCAGACTTTCCCTTTGGAGTGGTCACACCAATGATAATATAACACCTCAGCAAAGGTTGCATGCATATGGGTATTTTGCTCAGCAAAGACCACAAATTGTGTAGCACTTTCAAATATCCCAACTCCCTCATGTTTTGGCTTGTCTCACCATCCACAAAAGCTAAATATAATGTCAAGGTTTATTGAGAAGATCACAAAGCAATATTTATTTTATGACAGTTAGGAATGTCTGAATGAGTTGAACAAATGGACACAGACAAGTTAAAACTCCTTTCACACATCTGTGCTAAATTCCAACAGAATTTCATCCAAGATTTGGTCTAAAAGTTATACAGCTAAATCCTTACAGAGGTGGACAAGGAAGCAAACTGCAATTTCTCCCGTCCAGGTAAAAGGCTAGAAGTATAAGAAATCTCATGAGTGTCATTATTGCCAAGAGCCTGTCAGTTCAATTTTAGAGATCAAAGACGATAGAGAAACATTCTGTAAGTCTGGTTTTTGAGCAGTGTGTAAGGAATAAGGAACATGGAGATATAGTTTAGCATAGCAGGTTTCAGAAAAGGACTGAACATTTCTGTGGAGCAGATATCTACAATAATAAATAAGACGGACTAGAAAAAGCCTACGAGTGGACTGTGGGCACAAAGCCCACATAAATTAATGGAAGACCTTCTACTGCCTTCTGTAAGCTTTGGCTTGGGTGTTAATGGATATCAATTAACATGAAGCATTCTTTATAGATAGTTTATCCATAATTTCCTGCTAGTAGAGGTTGCTACACCTCAAATCACTTTGTCCTTTTTAGCAGAGAATCTGATGAAAGACAAATCTTGACCTGCTGAACTTCGAACAGAAAGACAAAAATTCAATTTAATAATATATGGTATTTTGGAAGATATTTGCTGAAATAAATTTCATGGAACCCACTGTCTCACTGGTGATCAGTTGGTAGTAACTGTTAAAAGCACAGAGAACAAGTGAGCACACAAATTCCTGTTTGATTTTCAGCTTTTCCTTCCTAAATATACTAGAAAAGACTCAAAAAGCTAACTTTCCAATAATACAATTAATTTGGAAGGAACCTAAGGAGCTATTTGTGTTTCATAAGGCTTTTATATAACAGACACTGACAATGAACTTGGGAGTCTTTTACAAAGCTTTAATACAGTGAAAAGAAAAAAAAGAACCTTCTTCATAGGTGCAGTTTAGTGAGAGAAAGTGTGTTCCACTGTATCTCCTTCTCCTTCCAATATCCAGCACTATGTTACACTGCACTGAAGAAGCCAAATAATGAAGCAAATTAACTGTCAAGGGGATTTTATCAATAAATACTTGAATTCAGTTTTCTAGAAGGGCCAAGGCTGGTACATTTCTCTCTACATTTACAGCAGTGTCTTGTTCTGTGCACTCTAACAGCTACTGCATCAGCAGACCTTGATTGGGGAGGAAAAGATTTGGAGTATGGAACAAATTTGGAACCAAGGAAAAGAGAAGAGAAAGGAAAGAACTATTTTTATTCTGGCTTCTTATAGTTGCGCTGTGTGTCTTCATCTGTTTCTAATACCTTCTGAACCTACCGACTGAGCTGATCCATATTCGAGAGGCGTATGGCTACCAAATCAAGTCTACTTGATCTGTAAGTACAGAAAACTTCACCAAGGAAAGAGATCTTGCCAAGGGGAAAACTACAGCATGACACACCATTTACTAGACACAAGGAGTGAAGGGGAAGGCACAGACAGTGAGCAGAAAGGGGAGAGGCCAACCCTAAGTGCAGGAAAAACTTGAGAAGGCACTTACATCATCCTGGACACCAGGGAATCCAACCAATGAGATATAAATCTATTGAAAAGCAGGCATCATTAGTTGCAGTGCTCATGGAGCTGCATGTTTACAATTTGGGAGGAAATGGTCTGAAACTGAATTGTCAAAGCATAAAAAAATGACAGTGTAATGCAGGGTGCATAATGGGTTCATAATAAAAATACAGGTTCTTAAAGGTCCTGGATACAATTACAGCCATCGTGCCTTTGGTGCAGTAGGTATTCACTAATCAGGATACACAAAGCAACCAAAAAAAAGGGTGCATAAAGTGCAGCTGGGGGGGCCAAGTTTACCTGTGGAGAAGAACTGTCTGGAGGGGACTGCCCAGGCTGCCGGTGGAGGTGCAGACCAGTGTTTGGGATGTTACAGACAGGGCTGAGCTCATGTTGAGGCAGGGAACTTTGAGTCCAGCAAAAAGCAAGTGGGAGTAACTGCATTATCAAGGCTCTTCCCTCATTTGGGTGAATTTAAAACAGTTTTGCCTGTCTCAAATATGCTGCCTGATCATTTCACCAGGTACCTTTCCCATCTGCTTTACAAGAAGCAGTGAGTAAGTAGCTTCTGAAGAGTTATTTGTGACTGAACAGGACCTAAAAGGTTGTCTCTATAAGACAGTTATACTGCAGCTTCTACAGAACACTACCTGCCCAGACAAACCACCAGGTTACAGACTACAGCAGGGCCTCTATGATATATAAATATAAAAAAGTGAAACACATTGGTGGAGATTTTGGGTGGTGGTGGAAGAGGCACACGGTCCTGCTGACTTAGTGCCAGTGATACTGAAAAGCAGGCTGTAAAAGAACTCTCTAACGCTTGTTTGTATGTTAGACTGTGTAATCTATTGCTACTCCATTTCTTTCCTTCCTTCCTCCCTCTCTTCCTTCTGGCTTGTGTATTTGTGTACTGGATCCACACGCAATAATTACACTCACATTCTAATTGTCATAGTGGCGTTCCCCTGTCCATCTGCCAAGGGTGGGCTGTGCTGGCCAATATCATCAGCAGGTGTGTCACTCCTGGTATGTGTCCTGTGGGAATAACGACACTCTTCCAACCTAAAGAAAGACAAAATCATTCAGACTAAGTTTTCAGCTAGTCTCAGATACTCACTGCAGCAGCATTCATTAATGTTAAAAGCCATTGTTTTTAATATAATACATCTTAAAAAAGGTTGGATGCTTACATATTAACATCAAAATATATATAGAATTGAAAAGCTAATGCTAATGTTTACACTAACAGTGAAATCTGAAAAAAAGACAAAAGAATCTTAACTAATTTAGGATGCTTCAAGGCCTAACTCTATAGCACAAACAATTTCTGGGAAATGTAAAATGTTTTCTTTTGTGTGCTGGTTTTTCCAGATTGGTTTCTGTAGAGTCTCTTTCAACTGTTCATATGGGTCAGTGTCACAGACATCATTTCTAAACCAAGCAGGCCACTGATACATTATAGTAAGACTGCTCTGACCTAAAACCCCCTGAATTTCTAATGGCATACAGCTCACTACCAGTCACCTCTTACAAATCGAACATTTGCAACAAATTCCCCATACAGCCATCAGTTATGGTGCAGAGGACGGTTCTCCATAACATATCGGTTTTCTGGAGCTTGTATTGTGCAGGCAGAGTAAAAAGCGAGGCTCATGTGGAAAAGTAATGCCTCATTTCTTGCCTTGGACTATGAGAGAGGTCAGAAAACACATTGTTTTCAAAGCGTCAAAAGGAGCGATACACCTTTGGCTCCTGAGGCGCGCAAACAACTCGTGCACATCCCCACCTGGGCTCCGGCGTGTTTAAGTGGGTTCCTGTCCCAGTGTCTGTGAGTGCCGCTCTTTGGTACTGAGCAAGGCAGTGAGCTCTGACTGCAGCTTCCTGGGGGATCTGAGATGAACCTGTCCTGTTTGCAGACTTGGTTGCAGTCGTACTTTCCCCCCTGCCACTGTGGTTGGTGTAATGTGCCTTGGCACACAAACATCAACAGGTGTGATGCAGCAAGGAGCCCCGTGTAGCACAGTGTGGCATGAATTAGTAAGCTATTTCAGGCAGGAAAGGGATTAAGAAAGAGGCAGAAGAACAGCTGATAATGACAGTAACTAAATTAGTCAGCAGGAGATGAAGCTGCCACCCTAAATCTTGGGAACTTTTTTCACTCTCCCATGTGCTTAGATGCAGAACACCTGAAGTCAGCTTTGCACGGGGCAGGGAGGATTTGAAAGCACTTTTGAGCAGTGCTGCTCAGCCAGTGAGATGCTACAAACAGCAAATGCAACGTGTAGCATTCTCTTTCTCCCACTCCTTTTCCTCTTTTCCCTTTTGGGAAACATTAAGTGGCAGCACAAAGAATTTCTAAGCAACTGGGGTGAAGCACTGGTTAAAGAACAACTACAAAAAGCACTGAGACATACTGCCTAAAAGGATTTTGAAAGAAAGATCCTTAATTTGAATGGAAAATGTCTCTAAATCCTTTAAGCTGCTTTGAAAATCTCAGCCTCCATGATGTGGTTTACATCTAAGATAACAGCGTTATTCTGAAAATAGACAGAACACAACCCTACCTAAAAGAAAGAAGGGTAGAAAAGGCCAGAATTCCCCCTGAAGTTTGTTTGCGCTTTTTTTAAAAGAGTCGATTTGGAGGGCAAACTGAAAATCTGAGCCTGTGCTTTCAGTACGGGAACCACTTTGGAGCAGCAGCATCAGGCCACAGGCAGCACCCAGATAAGCACCACAACAAAGGGGTTGCTCTTGGGGAGCAAAGCTCGTAGCAGAGTTTTAAGCTGGCCTCACATGAGTGGATGAGACAGTCTGAAGCACCTGCAACTACATAGGGGGCTCTGGATTTGGGAAGAAACTTTATCATCAGATTATGTCACTACCTAAGACAATTTAAAACAAAGTAAGTACTGCAGCAGGGTTTCAAATGCTAACAAAAATATTCACATGAGGTTTTTTATCTATACAGATGCTTGCTGTACTGGCACTGCGAGCTGCAGCACTCACACATCATATACTGGAATTTTGCACGTACATATATATATATGTAACTACCTACAGCTCTTTGCATTCTTGACTCTGCTGATTTATGAACCTAAACATTCTGGCAGCAAATTAGAATTGCATGTTTCTCTGGTAGGAATAAGTTCATTATTCTTTAAATGAAATAGGGGTAAAAATGAACGGTGGCCAAGTGTTATACAGAGGGTGATGTTGAAGATGTATTTAAAAGTAATCTAGAGTGTGAAATAGCCAGGGTGTTTAGTATTAAAAATATAAGTTCCTTAGAGAGGATAGAGAACAGTACAAAGAGAGATTTAAGCTTCACTTGTGTTGGAGGATTTATTAGTTCTTGAAAAGGAAGATTTCAAAGAAACTAGTAATGAATGAGGGAGTAATTACATACTGAGTTTGCAGAGAACAAACTAATTATAAAAATACGGTATGTTATAGGCCATCTGCCCCCCAAAAAAAGAACGGAATTGTCAAATTACTGAGCCAGAGATGACACATTATAATTATACTGTTACTATGCAAGATTTAATACAAAATCTAACAACATTTTGCAATAACAACCATTTCTCTCTCTTGTTTGAAAATGAGAGTCATTATATGCTATCATGAGATTTGACGTTGCTTGTCAGTATCCCAATGTGTCAGGATAACTGTACTACCCATCTTTTTGGAATGAGAAAAAAAAGCTAGTGATAAACCCAGTGGAGGCATATTCCAGTGCTAACGTGGGAAATAAGTGAGTTTCACCACAACTCAGAGCACAAACTAGTCACTTCATAATCTCAACCAAATTATTTCATTCTACGAATAGGTGCATAGACATATAACTGAATGCATCAAGCTTGCTGAGTGTCCCAAATAATTTTGCCTTGCCTTTGGGCTTTCTTTTATTAATTAAAACTAGAGGTAAAACTTAGATTGCATTTCCCTTCAATCTGTTGGTTGCTAGAGTCCTTCCTTTGAGAATACCCACTTACAATCCAGTTTAAAATGTAGTTTAGGTACAAACATAATAAACCCCACCATTCTGGCTGGCTTAGGACCCTGAGCCTCTCCTGGGAGTAAAGATGCTTGGGATATAGTGTCTACTTTCACCCATTAGGAGAAAGTAGTGGTAGTGTATCATAGCTAGGAATTAAATGGTTCAAAATGGTGAAGGATTCATTTTATATTGAATTAGTTTTGGCTGTTACTTACAGATCTCTTTTTTCATCTTTCATGATTCTTTATGAAGCCCTGCACATAATCTTCATAAGATTCAGTGCCTAAGATCATCCTACGTATAATTCAGTTCTAATATATTCAATGTTTTCTTTGGGATTTTAGTCTCAGGAGGCTTTAAATTCCTATTAGTAAGTTTTGTCTTTCCTGAAAAATACGTGGAGGATAATCAAATAATCAGTAACCACTGCTGATGTAAACACGGGAGGCGGGGTGGGGGCAGAGTGGGTGGGGGATAAAAACTCCCAAACAAACACAAAAAATGACAACAAAACCCAGAAAAGAAAGCGGGACCAAAAGGCGGAACGTTCAAAGTTTTTAACTTTGGTCACAGTGCCCGTCAGGCCCAAGAGGTCCCTGTGTGGTTACGGCTTCCTCGAACAGCCTAGATCTAGATTCAGTTCTCCAGCACCAGTGACAGTGGCCGGGGAAGCAGAAGACAATCTGGTCCGTCACTCACGCAGATCTGAAACTCAGTGACTACCTCTTTTCATGCATTTTTTTCTGTCATCTTGGAGACATCAAGCTTTGGAGCTGAGTTTGCATCAATTCTTACGGTTAACACTTGTTAACATTAAAATGGTTCAGCATGTAATTAAAGTTTGCTGTTTCATAACTAATTACACAGTGTTACTGCAGTCCAGTGTGCTGGACTGTTCTTCCTACAGCACTGACACGCATGCAAAATCACTAAATCCATTCACACTGATGACTTCATTGTACGCTCTGTTCTTATTTGCACCCCCTCAAATTAAACATTTAAGAGGCAGTTAATAAAACTAACAGTTAAATGAGATATATTAAATAGAGTTTCTGGAGAATATATTGAAGTTTAGTATTAGGATTATTATAAACCGAGTTACATTTTCTTCCATTTATTTTGGTTTCAAAGAATTTTTTAGAGGACTCTGGTATTTAACTAAATCCTGAAATAATAGCTGTATTTCCAGTACAACAAATCAAATTGGCATATTCATGGTCACGTTTTCAATGGCACAAAGACGTAAAGCTGCCACTGTTTTCAGAGAGAGAAAATTTCCCAGAAGTTTAAGGCAGTCAGGCTGGCTTTGCTCGTTCAGCTCATCTCCCAGGCGGAAAACCAGACATCTGAATAAACCCCTTCCATTGAAGCTGTATATCCTGCTTATTAAGTTAAATTCATGCACTAATTCTTCCACACAAATAATATACCTGTAGCCCTGTACAAGCCATTGCACTGAGGCATTCTATTCCATTGATGCTGCAGGTGCCTGAGTTGTGCTATTGTTAGATGGAATCAGCTAGTAATTATTTTTTTAAACTGCTAAAGTTGTCCACAGAACACTATTTTTTTGCCCTCAGGTGAACAGCCTTTCAAAATTAGTATCCAATAACACAGCTACGTGTAGCTTTTTGGAGCTGATGTCAAGCTTAAATGGCCGCTACTCTAGAAGAAGTTTTCCTTTGGTCTCCGTCTTACCCTCAGCACATTTCGCACATAGTGTGTGTCAAGGCTGCAATTTTGCACATGTGAATAGCAAACCAATGTCATCAGCTGAACACAGCCCTGGCTGAGATTAATTGAAAAGCAAACAAACAACCAGAAAAACCCTGAAGAGAGATTTTCCCCATCTCAGTATATTAGAAGAGGGATTACTACTGACAGTGACTTGAGAGAAAAAGAAATAAAGGACAGTGAAGGGGGAAGTAGTTTGCAGCATTCAATCAGTATGCAGCATCAGACTCTTAATTTGCAAAAGCTCTGCTGTAGACGACATTCCAGCATCGCTGATAGCCACTTTGCTTCCAATGACTGTAGCTACTGCAGATGCAGCATAACGACTTCTGTAGTTGTGGATAGATTTCCCCAGATGAAAGGGCACGCTAAAACTTTGTTTCCCCACTCGTCATTCAGTAAGACGGAGTACACACAAAGGGGAAACTATTTCTAGGATTTTTTGTATGGGCATGTACAAGTACACTCTTGGTTGGGACACAGCATATGTTCAGCTTGCTTGAATTAGCTTTACCTCTCTTGTGTACAGGAAAGGCACAGTAACTTAAATTGCATTCTTAGCTTCATCTCCGAGCAGCTTCCTGTGAACCACCTGTGAGGTACCATGACTCAGACATAACCCTTTCCTTCCTCATTACTCCAGCCCCAGTAGCAGGAATGGAATACTGTCTCCCACTGACCTGTATTAGCTGAAGCTTGGTAGGGAAGCAGGTTTGTATGGCATCAAAGCTCTAGCCACTGCTTGTCTACCTGCTCCTGGGTAAAAAAAGAGGTCACCAGGCTGTATTTTTTAAAAAATCTGAGTGTCTGGTTAGCCTGTGGTAGCCCAGGGAATATTTTAATTTCCTTTCACAGGAATAGAGTAGATACTGCTGACCTCCAGGAAAAACAAAACCAATAGCAACTCTATTAACACAGTTTAAAGTAATCTTCTGAATTTCCAGTAAGACAATATAAAGTAAGGTTAAAAGTCTTCCAACGGGTTTACTCAATACAGACTCAATTATAGACCTACTAAAAATGACCAAGTCCTGAAAGCATCTCAGTTGTAAAGCAGCAGATGGAAGCAGGCAAAGAATGCCACCCACTGCAGACAGAAGCTGGGTACCAGTACACGGCTAAGTTAATAATAAACAGACATAAGATCCACCCAGACCTGTGCTCTGTACCCTCCCGGTGAATGGTGAATGCGCTGTGGCATGAACTGAACCCCAGGACATTGGATTTCTCTCTGCCTTTCTGCCCCAATGGGTTTAACAAGTATTTTCTCCTGGTGTTAATCCCAAGCAACTGCTACCAGTATCACTTCAACCTTGAAATGTCTGCTTAAAATGCTGCTCTTCCTCTAAGTAAAATCGTTTTGATCAGATTCTGTCCTCTGCGTTTCTCATCTCTCTCTGAGCTGAAATGTGAAACATTTAAAACAATAAAAATCACTGTACTGGAAAGCTGCACTGTTTATTTTTCGTACACTGCATGCAAGTGTACAGCAGACCTTTAAGAGTTCTAAATTCATTCTGACCTTCTTCATCGGTTATTTACTTTGGGCCTTGAGGAAGTGCTTAGCTTAAATGGCCTTTTTCCCTTTCAGAAATCTAATCTTCCAGAAAAATTCCACTGGACAGCAGGTTTTGTAATGGAATTACTGTAGTTAATTCCTATCACAGCAGTTCCTTAATGAAAGGCTGGACTGAAGTCAACAGGTATTGTCCTCTGCAAAAGGTGCTGTAAATATGAGTGTCTTAGTTCAGAAAGGTGTGTCATCTCCCCATCAAGATAATTAATGGTCTCTCGAGTCAGGCAATTAAATGTTGCAATAATAATCTATAAGATATCTCCCTTTGTTTCCCAATTAAAACTTTTCAGACTAATTAAAAACATGGCTGTGTCATGCAGTGTGGTGGTTTCCAACTGGTGCAATAAAATAATGGGTCTCAGCCAGAGAAGATAAACGCTTGAAAAAAATTACCCATTTAGCACCATCTTATGCCAACATTGATGTATGAAGTTCTGCTTCACATAGTGGAGGAAACCATCTTTTCTTTAAGGTAACCCTGCAGTAGCTTTCATATAAGTTGAGCACATCCTCTTTTATTATTTCTCTTCGGGGAAACCTTCATCCATTAAAGTCCCGTAACCGGGAGCCAAGTGCTTGGGTTCCACAGAACAAATGAGCCCACAGTAATGTCAATTATATGAAAAAAGAGAGAAAGATTAATTAAAACTTTTCAGAAATCTCTTCAATATCGTTGTCTGACGTGCTTGCTATCAGCAGAGCATGTCTTCCAGCTGGCAGCTTTAACAATATAACACCTTTAGACTGTTCTTAAAGTCATTACGTCAAATATACCGAACATGATGGGAAGCAATTGGTATTAGTTTCAGATTAATCTCTGCACATTCTGGCATTCCAGTTCTGTTTTCAGAGACCAAGTTGCTTAATCTGTGTTGCTGGTCAATAGGTTTTTCCCTTTCTGATGGGGTTTTTGTGTCCTGCTGGCGGGGATTGCCCAGGGACACAGCATTACAGCACAGCTGGGCAGAACGCAGTACTGTGACCTGGCCTCCAAGGTGAGGAAAAAAGGACGGACCCCATTACCTACACCCCCAGAGACCTCCTGTAGCCTTTTCTGGCATTAGTATAATCATTTTTAGACTTAAACTCTGCTTTGCCCACTGCAGAGATCTGGGGATTCATCGTCCTTGTGGAACATCAGTGGAGTACAGCAAAATCACATCACTCAGCAGTTATACGCTGAATGACTTCTGTCTCCATTTCTATCCCTCATCTCGCCACTTAATTAGGGGTAGCTAATTACTGTAAGTAGCCTTACATCTTTAACTGATTGTGTGTAATCCTCTCTGGTTTTCTTTTCTTTTTTTTTTAAAAACGGGATGGTGGCATCCCACAGATAAATATGCTGCATGGGAACGTCTTCTTGGTGAATAGTGGGAAATTCGCTCCCATCTTTGCTGTGCTCCCAGCTTCTGGGGATGCGACTCAGAAGCTCTGGGATCATTGTGGTGCCGAGCCAAGCACGAGGAACTACAACAAGGCAGGAGAAGCAGAGCTTGCTTACCTCCACCTGTAATGCAGAGCATCAGGATAACTCAAACAGGTCCAGACCTGCTGGGCTTCTCTGTCCAAGACCACAAGCAGCCACGGAACAATACTTGGGTGTTTTCACACCCGATGGGCCACTAACAAGGAGATGCTGTCATTGCAAGTGGAGATGTTCGTGTCATTCACTCTGATCAGCTTATGTTTCACTGAATGACAATAAACTTTGCATGATTTACACTGAACATAAATTAGCTGTGTCTCTGTCTAAAGCTTTCTTACACCTTATTCCGCTCTCTTTGCAGCTCATCCCCTGGCTCCCCAGGTAACAAGGGTGTTTGGGAGGAGAGGGGGTGTATGAAGTTGACATCAGAAATCCCCAGCACTGACAGTGTCAGCTTCTGCAAATCTCCTTACAAAACTCCTCTGCTCATAGGTTTGCTTGTGGTTTCTCTGGACAGTATTTTCCTGTGTCAGATTCTCTAGGAAACTGGATTTTTCCCATGGATTAAAAGAATTCACTATAAAAAAAATGCATTTGTTGTTGCTCCAGAAATATGATCTTGGTAAAGGAGTCTGAATAGAATTACACATGGGATTCTCAGTTTGGGGTTTTGTGTGTGTATAGCACCAAGTCTCTGAACCGCTCTGAGTTAAATCAGGTTTCTGTTACTTAGATCAGTGACATAAAGCAAGATCAGTTACTATCAACTCCAGCCTGTGCTCCTTTTATCTCACAGCACTATGCAAACATCACACTTGCCTCTTGCAGAAAGAAGAAAATGAACAATGGAGAACTTGACAGAAGGCAGTGAGCTGGCTTCTTCGGGAAGGCCAGTCAATTCTTTTAATTAAGAGCTATAGCTGATCAAAGAAACAAACCTTACCCTTGGTTCTTTCAGACCAAACCATGTTTATATATACAATTTTACTGCTGAATCTATGAACAAGAATGAGGTTCACTTCTAGTATTGGACTCTAGATGAGAAAACTATGAGCTTAGCAGCCTGATCGATTATTTCTGTTCCTGTATGTGTCACTGTTAAGTTTCTATTCTGGATTCATTCAGTTGTATGAGAAGGCCAGCTTGTGTTTAAAAAAGAGAAAGACCCTGCAGATTTCTAGTTCTCAGCATTGCAGAAAAAAAGCCACCAAACTGAACTCTATATACTCAGCTACAGTGAGAAAAATAAAGCTTATTGATCTGATAAATCTGGAGGCCTTAATCCTATGTATTGACTGCTCTGGGCTAAGCAAAGAAGTGCAAATGAACGGCGTATCAAGTCCTAGATAAAATCTCAAGGCAACTGTGCATAAGCAACCAACACCTTTGTGAAAAAAATAAACGGGGACGCTGCCACAGGCCTGTTTGTCTGTACCTCTCTTTCCTGGAAAGATTCATATCTGCTACAACTAAAACATGTTTTCTCTGTGCCTAAAAGCTACATCCCAAAGGTGAGACTCGTGGCCTGCTCACATGCAACACAGGAGAACAAAAGACTGTTAAACTGGAAAAGAGTTGTTTGCTGCAAATATTTCTTTCACCTCTGACTGTAAACTAATTCTCACCTAGTCTGAACCTGAACCAAATCCCACAGACAGCAAGGAAGTTTTTAATTGGTGGGAATAGGGTTTGGTCAAAGTTTAAAATCTGCTGTTAGGTGGTGTATCTGATGGATTGCCCAGTGCCCACTTAGAAACATTCATGGATTGAATCTGTCTGCTCGGACAAATTTAGATGCTGCTTCTAATACACTAATGAGATCTTTGGCAAATCAGGAATTTCCTGCTTAAAATGTAGACAACTGAGTATGACAATGACACTGATATTACCAGGACTGGATCAAGCTTAAGGTGTTGAAGGACAAACAAGGCAAGTCTGTCCACTGCAGGCATCATTTACACAAAATCAGGCATATGTTGCTTCAGATGTCACTTTGGTTCCTGTTTTAAAGGTCATTCCTGTAGCCTAAAATAAAGAGTTTAACTATATGCTTACATTCTGAAGGAGAAGCTTCCTCCAGAGAAGCTGTCTTGGCCATATCCCCATCTCCAGTTAACTGTCCCTAGTCCTAATCAATCAGTGAACTGAAAGCTTAGGAGAGGTACTGAGTATCCAAATCTGTTACTTCCCATGAAGTTGTGCTTCCTGCTTCAGCTGTAAAAAAGAACCTAAAGCTTTCTGTTTATACAACGTGTATCGTTAAAGGATCTTCAGGGCTAAGCATGCACACATAGTCGATGAGGAAAGGGGTTCACGTTTGAGCCTTTAAAATCAAATCCACTGTACTGTGGGAAAACAGGACATAAGAAAGATATGCACAACTCACTCAAAGTCCTATCATAGAATGGTTTGGGCTGGAAGGGACCTTAAAGATCTTCTAGTTCCAATCCCCTGGCTATGGGCAGGGACACCTCCCACTAGACCAGGTTGCTCAAAGCCCCATCCGACCTGATCTTGAACCCTTCCAGAGTTGGAGCATCTGCAACTTCCCTGGGCAACCTGTTCCAGTGTCTCACCTTAGGCAGGAAATCAGCTATAAAGCTGGACACGAGGTCAAGATGCTTTGTTAAGGAACATTTTCACCTTCTCCTAGTACTAATTTGAGAAAGTTGGCAATAACAAGGCAGAACAGCAAGCTACCAGCATGTAAGACAAAGACCTGCAACTATATGGCCAGCCACAGATTTTTCAAGCAATGAAATGATAAGGAGAGAAAACAGGACAATCTGTTTTGAACACCAGAGTCTTCTGGGATTCAAAGCCATAACATTTTTATTTCCTCCTTAAAATGTTAATTCAAATGTGCAACTAAGTAAGTGCCAAAACAACTTGTAAAACTTTTAGTAACCCCACATTGACAGAAAAGAAATATTGCAGAATGTGCTTCCTTCCCTTTGATCTATGATTTATTGATGTACAGTATGAAATATTCATTAAAACAGACTGCTGTTTCCCGTTGATTTGTCATGTTTTTAATTCATATTTTAACACATTAATAAAACTGACACTATTAATTATTTTTTGAAATACCAAATATATTTGAGATGTAAAACTGGCATGGGTTATGTTTGATATTAAAATAGCAGGAGGAATTAGTTCAAGCTAAATATGATCTGCATGTGCTTGTAATGATATTCTATTGCCCCAAACAACTCCCTAGTTCCCTTCACTACTTTGAAACAACTTTAAATTACAAATGCAATCTTCACTTAGAAGTAGTTGTAACATTAAGCTCACGCTGCTTTGGCACGTCATACAAATACATATGGTTTGTCAGTCTTTGCTTTGAATGGAACATATAAACATATTGAAGGGGCACAGGAACCTGGTTTTCTGAAATGATTACCGATCTTGGTCTTCAGTGGTATTTTTTCCTTAGCAACAGTTTGGTTTAACAATCCACAAGGCAGCTCTGTTCTGCCACACCATCTGCTGTGTAGTAATAATAGGAAAGTGTCTTCATTTTTAAGGGTGACATAGTCTGTCTTATAAAAGGTAGGCTCATAATTACAGCTCCTAACCTGGAGGAGGGCATGTTGAAATGTGCCTATGAAAAATTAAAGTTCATATATTGGTGAGAAAAACACTGCTGAGGTACATTCATTTATGTCACCCAATTATTTGGCCCTCAGAGATTAATTTTAAAGCGTTGTTCAATATCAGAATCATCACCTTTTAGAACTGGTGGCAATCTGGCCAGTTCTCCTCATGAAGGTCTTATTTCTTGTAACCGAACCAGGTTTATTTGCTTATTTAAAAATATTACAATTTCAAATAAACTATTTGAAAGAGTGCATAATATGAACACTTAGAAATCAGTTCTCATTTCTCAATTAATTTTTTGAGAGCTTATAAAGAGAGAAAAGCATGAAAATATGACTGACCCAAGACCACTCAAACAGCTCAAAAACCAGAAAGCTGCACCCCTCTGCCTCCTTATTGCTGCCAAAATGATGTAATTAAAGTAATTACAATCTTTTGGGTTTCACCAGAGCCAGACTTGCATGTTTCCTTTAATGTCAGTTCTGAAATGCGAGGTGGGCATAGCTGTGTATTACAGCCTCAAAAATGGCAATATGAGAAGTCTGACAGCAGACAGCATTTTCATCTAGTCTCTTGCTATTGCAGGCAACTATGACACAGCAAGCTGGGCTTGGGCCTACAGGCATGGTTTTGCAATTATACTGTACCTACGCGCTGAAGTTCACAGCATCCCATGTGGACCTGAGTACAACAGGATCTTACAGAGATTTCAGCTTCTTTTTGTACATGGACAGACCCTCTTGCAAGATGAGGAAATTACAACAGCCTGTGCATAAAATATTAAGAGTGCACAACTGGGGTCTAAAAGTTACGTTTTGCTCCACAGAATCTTAGATTTAATAAAAATACAAAATAGACTCTAAATTCCCCCCAAACCTGAAAAGAGTCCCCATACGCCAGCAGTTTCCAGGAATGGGGAAAAGGCAGCGTTGAGCAGGAGCTGGGAGCATAGAGGGTATGACAGCGGGAGGCTGCTGGCAGCTCCTGTGTCTGCCCAGCTCTTCCACTGCAGGAGTGGACCAGCCCCCTGCTTCTGGTGTAACACCTGACGGGAGCAATGCCTTGAGATGACCAAACCCCTGGCCTGAACTGCCAACACTCCAGGCTGCTTTCTCTAGTTTGCCAGGATATTTAAAAAAAGACGTGTCCAGAACAGATTTAGGATTTGGAAACTTGTCTGTGCGTCACTAAAAGATCTCTCCCTGAGTCATTAGCACCTTTCTCAGATGGCAGAAAAGCAACAAATGAAAGAGCTTGTCTGGAGATTTGAGAAAGCCCAAACCTGCTAAACTGTGATACGCCTCATAGAGAAAATGGCAAAGGCAGCTTTTGCCTTGTTCCTTTTGACCATTAGGTACCAACCTGGGCCTCCTTGCAAGCAATGAGTGCCCCATGGGAAGGAGAGTCCTGTAGGTATTGTGCTGCTCTAGCCTTGGCAGGGAAAGGAAGAAGTGATGTCCACTTATTACACATACACATTATCTGCCCATCTCAAATCCATTTGTTTCCTACTGGCAATGTGGAAGCTCAAATTTTTCAACCCTTTCTCTTTTTTTTTTTGGTATTGATTTGTTTTATAGTAAATCAGCATTTCATCTGACCTTTAAATTTGAAGTATCCATGGTTCAGCAGCTCCCAAAGCCTTTGCCATCATGTAATTATGGAACTGCACTTCAGGTCTGTTTAGCAACCAACCTCAGGCAGGAAGTTCTGCAAATATATTGTAGCTGCTTCTTTATTAACTGTCAGCAACTTCAGCTACTGGAGTTCGAAAGCCACCAATACTCCAACAAAACATTAAGAGCTGACTGAAAATAAGGAGGAAACAGTACAGCAAAAGGCCAGGATCCAGCAAACCATTCAGCAAGGGCATGTCTATGTGATTCCTGATGTTGCACTTCCCATGTGGTGACTAAAATTTCAGAGTCGACCCAACAAAGTGACTGCATAAACTTCACTTTCAACACGTTAATGACACAGGAAAGCACTCACTGGTCTAGGATAATCATCCCTTGCTCTACTGTGTCATGGAGAAGGCTTTAATGCGAGCAAGATCAGACCCTATATTGGGATGGAATAGATGCTGCTGAATTACTCTGTTAATTATAATTTTCTCTTTACTAGAACTGAACAAAAATGTAACAGAAAAACCCTCAAGATGCGTTTAAAGTTTATTATTTGAAATATCATTGCCAGGGGAAAACAATCCTTAATCTAGTAAAATTGGGTTTGCAGCCGTATGCACACAATTTGTGCTCTGGATCTCTGAAGCGAGTTTTGAATACATTACAGGAAACAATTGCCGCGAGAGCTAAGCGACGAAAGTTATAATTCTATGATGAGTATGTAAGTAGAAATGACTTTAGTTCTGGTTGTGGTGTTTCAGGGCTGCACTTGTGTGCACAACCAGAGTGCTGGTATCACTGATTCTCTGGGTGACCAGGAAAGCCCAGCCAGTCTCCGTATAGATGCAACACATGGCTGGCTTGAGACAACAGGCCAGCTGGAAAGGAGGTGATTGACTAAACCATCGCAATCCATTTTAAAATGACTGTTCTAGGAGCTCCCTGGGAGGGAATTTTGGACAGTTGCAGAAGTTGCCCTGAGCAGCTCCTGCTGTGTTTAGCCCAGCCTGAATGCCTAAATGTGTTAGTTAACATCCTGGGTGGAGAATCTGGCCCTGTCCTCCAGAGACTCCCCTTGGTGATTTCTGCTGCAGAAGGCATCCAATTGTGCATCATTAAGACATTTGTAAATAGTTAATAGGAACTGCTGCTGCAGAAATGGTATGTGGAAAGTCATTTTTATGCCATTAAGCTATTTAAGAGATGTTTTGTCTTTAGTTAAGATATACCAATAGCAATGAATTAAACATGTGCTGGAGTGGTCCCCTAGGATAGCAGCCCAGCTGAGTTCTAATTTAGCAGCACAGTAGTTTGGAGAGTCACACCTAAGCCAGCTGAAGACACTTCTGCAAGGATGCTTTCAACAGAGACTCCATCTCCTCCCAGGCAGCAGCTCGGCATCCTTTTTGGGAGACGGGATTCCTCGTGCGAGAATTACCTTATGCAAAGACTCCCACCCAAGTTACTTCCCGTTTAACAAACACTGTCTGGGTGTGCCTGGGTAAGACCATTCAGCTGCAAATGGACAGCCCCTCCAGATGTGCTCATGCTCTCTCCTTGAAGGACAGAGGCCTAGGGTGCCACAGTTATTCTGTTTTAATACCCCAAATACTACTTATAAAACCATTTTTAGATAGCACCAATCATCTAATAGCACCCTGCATGTACACATCCAGCAGGAGCTGTGTCGAGTACTGGACAGTCAGGGAGGTCTAGCCAGTAAGAGTTACTGGACTATTTGCTTCGTGTATGCCTCAGTTTCCTCTCTTTAAAAGGGGGTGATGCACAGCACGTGGAATTTGAGGATAGTTTAGGAGCTATACATTGTTATTAGTCTTCTCGTCTTGCTTTGGCAACCAGTGATATTAGGTCAAAAGCAAAGCAAGTTGTCATTAATGAAACATGAATCCTTCCCTAATACAGTGGGACTGAGCAGTCTGTAGGATGATTTTGTTGCCTGATATCATTATCCTTTATGATCTCATATTTTATGGTAGTTAATGCCATTGGAGAAAAACATGATTAGAGCAGAAAGCAGCTTCAAAGCAGTCATTGTTTAGTGCATTCATCACACTTGCCACATAGCTGGATTCTTCCTCTCTACAAATATAATCAATCAGCGCAGGTAAAGAGTTAGTTGCAAATAGAAGCAGTTTATGTGAACTACTGTGTATCGTGTTTTTATCAGTGTGCTCGGAAGTGTAGTTAAGAGTGGGGTAAGTTATGTGGTGTGGGCTTAGGCATTAATGAATATGAGAAACTACATTATTGAATTTTGCAATGCAAATTATTTTTTGAGCGCAAATTCTTCATTTTTGAATGTGTTAAGGACTCATAAAAAATGTCAATGGTTTATGAATTAGACCATTAGCATGCAATTTGTGATTCAAACAGTTCCACGGCCTCGTGTAATAAGTGACTGAATAAAGACCAGCATTCCTCTCCACACTTGCAAAACAGTTTGCCAAGAATTTCTGAAGAAAAACGCAGGGAGATGTCACACAAGGGACTCATTTGCTCCCTCTGGAGATGCACGGTTACGCAGTTTCCCTGGGCTGTGTACGTTCCTAAGTGCAGTGCCTAGAAACGCTGTACCTGTGTGGCCCATGTGGTCACGGCCGTGGGGCAACAGGCAGGGCACCTGTACACGTTAAACAGGCCCGGTGCTCTCCGGTCCTCTACCCGCTCACGGGTGTGTGCACACAGTGCTACTGCCTGGCCTGCCAGCTGTGCCGTGCAATAGAAATACAAACAACTTTCGCTGCCCTGTGAAATCTCTTGAGGCTTAAAAAAAAAAACAAACAACCCCCAAACCCCACCCCAAACTCCACCCATGCTGGGATGAACGTTGTACCTTTTTGGAAAAACACAACCATCTTGATTGAAAATAAAAGCTGTGCTGAGCAAGCACACCTGAGAGGTAGGTTACCCTGCACGGGAACGTGCAGCACAAGGTAATCAAAAGGCATCCCAAACAAACACGTGCTGAACTGCAGGGAGACAAGTGTTGCTGAGGTGGGAAATTCTCAATTCAAACACCAGTACGCTCCTGTTCCCAGACTGGTACTTCCAAAGGTAACAAAAATGCAAAACTGTTATGGATATCAAAATTCATACTTGCCCAGGATGAGAATAATTTTGGAGAGAAAATGCTAAATATGAGAACATTTCTATGGCAGGTTGAACGTTGCTGTTGTCTGAAAGGTCTCTGGTGGCAGCTGCTCAATGTTTCAGAATCCGTGCTGGGGTGGAAAAAATTATTCAGAAACAAGGAGGCAGAGGAATGGACTGAAAAGGTACGTTAAATGCTTTTGATATATAATGTACACTCTGCAAATAGTATCTATGTATTATACATTATACTGTGGTGTCTGAAAGTGCATGAAGGGAAGGGCACTGCCAATTTGAAAATGCAGTTCTGTTTAATTTGTGCCTGTGGCATCAATGATCCTCCCTTTCTCCGCTTACAAATCAGCGGCATAAGGGCTGAAGCTTATTCCATTACAGAAGTTGACCTTTGATATGGTCTCTAATGAGGCAGAAGCTATCAATTCCATGGACCTCGGTAGTGGATGTGCACCTCTTACAACAGAGCGGCATTCATCACAGTGCTCGTAGCGAAAATGGATAGGGGCTGATCAGCTGGTGGCGAAACAGAGGAATGGAAGGAAACCTTTGATTCAGAATCAGAAACTACAAGGATTTTTGGCTGCCCCTGCTGCTGGCTGTGGTTAGCACTTAAGACAGTGCATCTTGGCTATCTGCCTATCTTAGCTGTGTAGCAGAACTTGCCATGAGCCATATCCCAGAGTCTCTGACCTGGCTTTCAAGGCTAGAGCAACTCGTGTCCTGGGTTTTTTTCTCTCTCCCTTCTTGCAAATGAATACACACACATGTATGTTTGTATGTACTTATCAGGCAATTAAGAGATCAATATGATGGGAGTGTTTGAAAGACCAGGTCAGGCCAGTTTCAAATTTCAGAACAGGACTAGATTAACATTCACTAACAATGTAGATTGCCAATGGTTAATTATTAGCCTTCATGAATAATTAGTATTACATATGCAAATCACTTAGCCCTTAAGAATCTTATTCTAAACCAGCTGTGAGTGTACAGCAGCCATGAGGTTGGTGCAGGTAGTGAGCAGCAATTCAGGGTGGCCCAGCTTATAAGCTCTTCCCTATCTTTCTTTTGCTTATCGTTATAGCCCACCTCTCCAAAAGGAGCTCCCATCTCCTTCTGAGCAGTTATTTTGGAGGGCGGACTGGGACTTGTTCTGGTTTTACCAGACATCTTGCTTGCTTGCTTGTTCTGTGTGGAGTATACACACACATAGAAATATGTATAGAAACATTCGTAGTTTTTTAAATTTCCCTTCATACATCTTTCCCACCTGTCCTATACATAGAATCACATAATCATTTACGTTGGAAAAGACCTCCAGGATCATCAAGTCCAATCTTCATCCAACATCACCCTGACACCTAGACCACGTCTTGAAGCGTCACATCTACTCGTTTTTTGAACACCTCCAGGGATGGGGACTCCACCACTTCCCTGGGCAGCCTGTTCCAATGGCTAACCACTCTCTCAGTAAAGAACTTCTTCCTAATATCTGATCTAAACCTCCCTTGGTGCAACCTGAGGCCATTTCCTCTTGTCCTGTCATTTATTACCTGGGAGAAGAGACCAACACCCACCTCTCTACAACCTCCTTTCAGGTAGCTGTAAAGAGCAATGAGGTCTCCTCTCAGCCTCCTCTTCTCCGAGCTAAACAATCCCAGTTCCCTCAGGCAGTCCTCATACAACATATTGTCCAGACCCCTCACCGGCTTCATTGCCCTTCTCTGCACCCGTTCCAGCACCTCAATGTCCTTCTTGTACTGTGCCATCCAAAACTGGGCACAGGACTTAAGGTGTGGTCTCATGAGGGACGAGTACAGGGGCACAATCACCTCCCTACT